>CAUYRT010091193.1:0-55448 GCA_963574885.1 Lepilemur ruficaudatus | reverse complement strand
TGCTTCAGCCTCCCGAGTAGCTGGGACTACAGGCATGTGCCACCATGCCCGGCTAATTTTTTACATATATTTTTAGTTGTCCAATTAATTTCTTTCTATTTATAGTAGAGATGGGGTCTCGCTTTTGCTCAGGCTGGTCTTGAACTCCTTACCTTGAGCTATCCACCCGCCTCGGCCTCCCAGAGTGCTAGGATTATAGTCATGAGCCACCGTGCTTGGCCAAGTGGCTTTACTTTTGAGGGCTCAGCAATGTCAGCATAATGTTAGTGGATAAATGGTAAACACCAGTACACTCCAATGTGTGATATAGAATGATCCACAAAGCTTGATTTATAGAAGTAGTGACATTCACCAAATAGAGTCTTTAAGACTTAGATTTGAAAATTGAACAGTGTAAGTAAGCCTTTTAAAGTCTGGGTCTTGAAAAATATTGTATCTTAAACACATGCTTGTCAAAAAAATGAAAACAAATTAGTATATATTCTTTCAGACTTTTTTGTCTACATATACATATGTATATACATGTTTATTTTTACAAAAATAGTACCATACCAACTATATATATTTCTACAAACATTTTATTTCCTACTTAAAAGTTTGTCATATTGTTGTCTTTTTTTTAATGGCCGTACAGTCTTTCAAGATGCGAATGTATTATAACTTATTTAGAACCATTTCTTTATTGATAACATTTGGGATATTTCCTGTTTTTTGCTGTTTTAAACAGCACTGGAGAGGAGAGGAGTTGCTTAATTCATATCTTTCTATGTACGTAGGTAAGTATATCTATAGGATCAATTGGTAGAAGTGGAATTCTGAATAGAATAGAGAAACTTTGGTAGATGCTACCAAATTACTTTGCAAGTAGCATTTTACATTTCTAGCAAGGGCATCTGAGAATACCTCTTCCTTATGTTCAGGCTGTCATGGATGCTCTCAGTTCTGTCAGTTTTTTTGCTAATTGTATAAGTCAGAAAGTGGTATCTAATTTTTATTTTAAAACTTTATTTTTAATTAATTAATTTATTTTTTGAGACAAGGTCTTGCTCTGTTGCCCAGGCTGGAGTACAGTGGTATCATCATAGCTCACTGCAATCTCAAAGTCTTGGGCTCAAGCAGTCTTCCTGCTTCAGCCTCCCGAGTAGCTGGGACTACAAGTGTGCACCACCATGTCCAGCTAATTTTTCTATTTTTGAGTAGAGTTGAGGTCTAGCTATGTTGCTCAGACTGATCTCCAACCCTTGGCCTCAAGCAGTCCTGCCACCTCAGCCTCCCAAAGTGTTGTGGTTACAGGCGTGAGCCACCGTGCCTTGCTAAAATGTATTTTTAAAAAGAACAAATAACCTGATTTTAGGAGTTGGAACATTATCTCTTCTGAATCGTTAACCATCATTATTGGTTAATAAGATTTTTTTAAAAATTCACAAACTTAGTTACGGAGGCAGAAGCATCACTTCCAGTGTAGTTGAAGAACCCTGTGTCATTTGAAGCTTGCCTGGTTAATACTCCTAGAATACTTCATTGGGTTTCTGTCTTTCATGTTTGCTAACATCTGAAATACTTGTGCAAATATTTCTTACCACGTGTGCAAGACTAACCACTTGAGTATAATAGTTTGCCATCCTGAATACAGAGTGAGCTACCTTGGATTTGGCTGCTGATGCAAATGCTTTCAGGTGTTTTTGCTTTATACCAGTGATTCTCAACTGAGGGTACTTTTGCCCCCCCAAGAGACATTTTGCAATGTCTGGAGACCTGGTTGTGACACCTGGGGGCAAGGTGAAGGGGGAATGGGTAGGAGGCTGCTGTTGGTATCTAGTGGTAGACAGGCCAGGGATACTGCTAAATAGTCTACAGTTCGTAGAACAGTTGCCCACAGTAAAGAATTATCTGGCCCGAAATATCAACAGTGCTGAGGTTGAGAAACCCTGCTTTACCCAAAAGAATTAGACTCTGGAGTATTTTCTGCCTTAAACTATCTGATTCCTTTCTTTAAATGGATTTTACCCCATTTCTTGTGGCTATGTGCCAGGCTGACCTTTAGTATATCAGGATTCCTAACCTAGAGCAGCTGGCTACCCTTGACTTTGTGTTGCTATTTCTGCGTTTTTTTTTTAATGTTGTGCCCAGAGGTAGGGACAGGCAGGCAGAGTTAGGTAGAGGTTGGTAAAGTGAAGTCTGGTATCTTCTCCGAGGCTATGAAAGTTTTCTAAAGACTCAATTTCTGTGTTCTGATAAGGCTTCTGGTAATTTCTGGCCTGGAAGAATTGGCTATCATTATTTTGCCAGTAAGTACCCCTTTCCACTCAAATGCAGAAGTAAAACAAACACATACCATCCTCCTCCCCAACCAGAAATAAAACAAAAACCCTACAAACAAAAACAAAGTACTTGGTGATCAGGGAGATCCTAAGGTAACCATTCTTATTCCACATTTCAAGTTTGTACTTGACCTGGGCTAGCATAAGAGAAGCCTAACTGGTATGACTGTCCAGAGTGCATTTCCAGTGAAGAGGCTGGGAGAGTCCAAAAGAATGTTTTGAGTCATCAGGTCCTTTAAAAATGTCAGATTCTTTCCAAAGGGTTAATTTAAACCTGTTACTACCCTTTAAAAATCCCCACAAGAGGCCTCAGAGCCATAATAACATGGAATACTGCTTGTTTAGTGGAAGTCTTTCTAATGGGTATCTTTATATTTGGCCTCATTTCTTATATTATCAGCCATCATGTAAGAGAGAAACAGGAATTTTTGAGTCCTTAACTGGAAAGAACTGCCGCTTGGGGCAGAGATTCTCAAGAAGTAAGTTTCCTTTTGAATAAGAAGGAAGCTCTCCCCTTGGAAAATAAGGTATAGTCTTCTTTTTTCTTCCTTTTGCATGCGTGACACTTTAGGTTTAGGCTAAGCATATGAAGTGTATATGAAAGTGTAAAAAAATCAATGTGCTATTTAAGATAAACCTGTAGTTCTTGTTCAAAGGTAGTAAGCTGTAAGTCATGTTATTGAAGAACAGAGAATGATTGGGTTTCTTTTATGACCACAGAGTAGAATGTTTCTGCTTTATTCCAGGTCTGAGGGAATGGGAAGTTTTCCCATTTGTTTTTTTGCTGTCTCTCTTTGTTCCCTTTGTTTCTTTCATTGTCTTTAGTTTAGAGTTCCCCAGTAAAAATATGATGCAAACCACAAATGAGAGCCATATAAGTAATTTGAAATTTCCTAATAGCCAGATTAAAAAAAGGAAAAAGAAACAGATGAAATTAATTTTAATAATATACTTTCTTTAGCCCAATATATCTAACATGGTATCATTTCAACATGTAATCAATATAAAAATGAATTATTTTAGATTCTTTTTTCCATACTAGGTCTTTGAAGTCCCATGTCTATTTTGTATTTACAACGTATCTCAATTAGGACTAGTCATATTTCAACATATACACATAATTTAAGATACATATATTTATAGTTGGTAACCTCAACTGTTTATATTTAAGATACTCAAAACAGCTGGCTTTGCGTTTGGGCTACTCAAAACAGCACGCCTATAATCCCAGCTACTTGGGTGGAAGGATTGCTTGAGCCCAGGAGTTCAAGGCTACAGTGAGCTGTGATTGTGCTACTGTATTCCAGTTTAGGTGATAGAGTGAGACCCTGTCTCTTAAAAAAAAAGCAACAAACTCAAAAACATGTCATGTTTCAACAGTGTAGGTGGATGGCATAAATTGGCCTGGATTTCAGTATATCCATGGCTGTGCATATGCCAGTTTTCTAGTGACATGCATTCTTTAAACATAGGTATGTAGCTGAGAAAAGTGTCACCTAAAGAAAAGGAAGATGACTTCTTGAATTAAATTTTAACATACTTAGACAGAAACATTCCAAACCTCAGTGTCATCAGGAAGCTTATTGATAGCTGAAATTAAGAACGTTGGTATTTGGTGACCAGCATTGAGTATAAGTGCTATATAAATCCATGAAGAAGAAAATGGGTTCTGCTTTCATTAATGGCTTTACAGACTGAACATAGGGCTAAGTTGGATTTAAGTGAAACTCAGAGTTTGGTGGCAAATATAGTTTGTACTGAGTGAGGGTATGCGAGAGGCAGTGACACTTGAAAAGTGAATTAAGAAATTTTTAACTAATTTTTTACTTTCCAAATGCTCTTCAGTGAGCCTATAGTATTTTTATAATCAGAAATAAACTCCCCCCAAAAATTAAGAATAAAAAAACTAAACGAAAGCAAAAACACAAAACCAAAAAACCAAACCACCAATAGTACACAAAAGTGAAGAGCTTGGAAGACCTGGATTCTGATTCTGGTTCTGTCATTAATCATCTTTGTGATTTTGGGTAAGTCAGTTAACCTCTCTGGGTTTCCATTTCTTCATCTGCAAAACCAGAAATTAAAATCGTTTAGGTCCTTTATGTCTTTTTGGTCATATGGTAATACAGTTTCATAAAAGCCTTTTGGGAAAGTGTTTAGAAGGAATGAAGGGAGTCTAGGAACTTCTGAAATCATTCACTGAATGATGTTTATTAAATGCCTGCTAAGTGGCAGGCGGTGTCCTTTAGCTCTAAAGCATTTGAAAGAAATTGTCCCAAGTAGAGGGTAGGGGATGAGATGGATGGGGGTGGAAAGAAGGAATGAAGCAAAGAGATAAGAACGAATAATAGAAATAAAGTATTTATGTAATACTGTATAATGTAAAAGGTGCTTCCCTGTTTTGTTATCTCCTTTAATGCCATGTAATATTTTGGGGACATGAGCAAGAATATAAAGAAGCAGTTGTGACTGTATGAAAGACAAATAAGGAAGAGGAAATTAGTAACAAAACCTTGAGGGTACTGCAATAAAGCTGTTGGAATAATCTGAGAAAAAATATTTGGACTGAATCTGAGAGGATAATTAAGAGAAAAGGATTGTGTTGAGATGACCAATGTGAGGATGGAATCCTGAAATTAAATGTTGTTGAGTTTTAGAAATAACAGGAAGAATTCTTTGACATAGTAAATATATAGACTGTATGCAGTTTAGTTTATTACTGGGATTAAAGATGTTTTGAAAGTTGAAAGACCAATTTGTGAAGTAGAAAGTACTAAAATTACAAATTTGTTATGACACTCAAAACATAGATATACCTCCCAGGTTTATATAGTAGTCTCTGAAATGCTTTTCAGAAACCATTAGTTTGATTTTAAAATGCCCGTGTCATTGGTACTGACTCTATCCATTTATCCTCACTTACCATTTCCCTCTGTTTTTTAACTACTCTCAAGCTTCTTTTCTTTTCCAAATGACTAAGCTGAAGAAGCAAAACATCTGTTGGTATTACTAGCAAAAATATTTAGGAGCTCTGGAGAACGACCAGAGGAATTTAAAAGGGGGGTAAATGATAATTGTTTTAATTCCGAATCCGATTTCCTAGTGGAATAAATCTCACTTCCTCTTATTTTAAAATGTGTTAACAACTTGAGCTAATGTTTATTTTCACTTTCAAATAATGTGTTTATAGAAAGTGAGACAATGTGTTAAAATACTAGGACATTGGTTTTTTGTTGCTTTTCTTGACAAGTAACTTTCTCTGATTCTTCCTAAGGTAGAAACTATACTTGTTAGAGGGCCTGGGTACAGCTGTGGCTTTATGGGCAGCTGTATTGAAAATATATTATTTGTTACAGAAACGTGAGTTTTAGACAGTTTAGCTGTGCTCATGTTATGTCCTGGTCTCTTAGGTATTATGGGGACACAAATATAATTGCATATAATTCCAAGAGGGCAGATATTATTGTATCATGCAGTCAGATTAAGTACTATAAGAAAGGTGTGAGCAAGGGGCCTCTGCAGCTCAAAGGAAAGAGACATCACATCAGGTTGAGGGAATCACCCAGGAAAGTCTTCATGAAAAAAGTGACTTTTGAGAGGGGCTCTAAGGATGGGTGGAGAGGCTGGAGAAGGAAGGGGCGTTTGAGGTGTCCAGACCAGGGGAGTGAAGCTTGCGTGGGTCTTTTAGCTGAGCCACAGGTAACAGTTAGGCAGGAGGTTAGAGTTTATATGGGGTGATGGGGAAGGATGGGGCAGCAAAGTAGGAATAGGATAGGAAAGGAAATGGGAGGGGTGGGGAACAGTGGAGTACTGTGGATCTCGTGTGCTTTGCAGTTTTGTATTCTGTTACAACCCAAACACTTCGTGATGGGATTTTACCTCTAGTGTGTGCGTAATTTAGTATACATCTCAAAATAAGAATACTGGCATGTATACGTAATCGATATTTATGTATGACAGTGCGTGCGTGCGTGTGTGTGTGTGTGTGTGTGCGTGTAACATATCCCAAAAAAGAATGTTTCTTTTAGGATTTGTTAGAGAACTTATTTGTATAAATGTTTCCATTTATGAGCACCAAGAAAAAAAAAATTCCTTCCTGGTAGAAATGTTTAAAGAATGTGTATGTGTGCGTGTGTGTGTGTGTGTGTGTGAGAGAGAGAGAGAGAGAGAGAAAGGGAGGGAGGAGAGAGGAGAAGTCAGGAGAGGGAAGGAGAAGAGAAAAGTAAAGAGGGGGTTAGGGAGAGAAGAGCTAGAACTAAATGTAATTATGGTACATTTTTTAGAGGAAATACCTTTGGGCAGTTGTTCATCGCAAATGGAATATGTACAACCACACAGGCAATAACTAATTAATTCTTATGTATTACTACAAATGAAAACACCTGTAGACTTTTATGGGGTTTTTTTCTACCTTAAAACCAACATGGCCAGGCATGGTGGCTCATGCCTATAGTTATAGCCTCAGCTACTTGGGAGGCTGAGGCGGAAGGATAGCTTGAGCCCAGGAGTTGAGGGATGGCCTGGGCCCCCATCTCAAAAAAACAAAAAACAACCACCCAAAAAAAACATGGAAGAGGGCATTCATATTTCTTAGTTCATATTGTTGCCAGTATGCCTTTTTTTTTTTTTTTTTTTTTTTGAGTAGCGTGGCAGTACCAGTGCTTCTATGAATCAGAGAGATATCCGGCTAAAATTATACAAAAGAAATTGATGCTTCATTTGGATAGAACATTTACTTCTGTAAAAGCAAAGCAGGTAAAAAAGCTGTTTAAATAAATGACTGTTGAGTTTGGATATATTTATTGCTTCAGGAGTAAGTGTTTGTCTTCTCTTAAAGTGCTGAAAAGCTATTCAATTTTATTTATTTATTTTTTACTTTTACTTTTTTTTTTTTTTGGAGACAGAATCTTGCTCTGTTGCCCAGGCTGGAGTGTAGTAGTGCGATCACAGCTCACTGCAGCATCAAACTTCTGGGCTCAAGTGTTCCTTCTGGTTCACCCTTTCAAGTAGCTGGGACTGCAGCCACATACTACCATGCCCAACTAATTTTTCTATTTTCTGTAGAGAACAGGGTCTTACTATGTTGCTAGTCTGGCCTTGAACTCCTGGCCTCAAGCAATCTCCTGTCTCAGCCTCCTAAAATGCTGGGATTACAGGCGTGAACTACTGCACCCAGCCCAATTTTAAAATAAGAAATGTTGCATTAATACAGACATATTGTCAAAAGTGCCACCTCTGAGGAAAGATGAGCAAACTTGTTGAGTTTGCTGTGGCCAGTTGTTCTTAGCTGCTTAGGATTCCTGCACATTTAAAATAAATTATTGGCTTATGTGTTTTCACTGTGAATTATTGAAATATTAGGCCATCAAAATTGAACTTTGTGGTCCCTTGATAGTGTTTTTCAACCTCCCCATGTCTTTTACTAGCCTGAGGAAATTGTGAAAGACTTCAAAAATATACTTGGCCTGGATTTAAAACTTGTGTCTGGCCTTCCTCTTCTTTTGAGTAGGTTCTGAATATTTCTCTTTGGTTTGAATTATAACATTGTTTCTTGTGGTTCTGAAAATTATCTGTAATAGCCTCATTCTTAAGAAGCTGCTTTTTTGCTTTAGGGCATTTGTGGGTGTTTTGACTCAGTGCATGGTTAATACAGATGAAAAAAATAATAGTGGCATTAATGCAGGCAAGTTTTGTCTTAAAAAGGGAATGATTGAAAGTCCTTCGTGCTCTTTTTTATACTTGATATAATCCTGTGTGTGTGTGTTTGTGAGAGAGAGCGAGAGAGAAAGAGAGAGCTCATATCCGTTCTGATGTCTTCAGCTTGAATTTTCTCCAATCCAGACTTGTATTTCTAGCTACTCCATGGTGCCTTTCATAGACACTTCAAATTTAGTGTGCTCCAAATCGCTGTAGGATCTCTTCTTTGGGGTTTCCCCATTTTAGTTAGTGGCCCCATCTTCTCCTTTTGGCCTGAGCTTCATTGCTTTGGGCTCTGAGTCTTGCTTCTAGCTGCTCAGTAGCTTTTTGTGTCCTGCCCTCTCCTTTCCCTATCACTGCTCTGCTCTCTCCTCTTATTTCCTGTTGTGGGAGTCTCAGTAGGTATCTGCCTCTAGCCTGGCTCTGGTGGAGCCACCTTTCACAGAACTGCCCGCAGGAGCTGGTAGAGTGCTCCTTTGGCTCCCTCTCACCTACCCCTGCATGCTCTCTAGCTGTGTCTGTCTCCCAAGTTTGCTAGGCTGGAGCTGCGGGGAGCTACTCCGAGTGTACTGAGCTCTTGCGCCTCTCTGTGCCCTCTGATCAGCTGTCCTCTCAACCTGGAGAGCCCTTCTTCCTCTTGTGCTTCTGGCCAACTTGTTTTGCTTTCTCAACAGTTGGCTTAGATATCACCTCCTTTTTGAGGCCAAATTAAGTGTCTTCTCTTCCTCCTTTCCACTGAGCCTTAATCTCCTATAGTGCTTGTTGTGTTGATTTTGTAATTAAGTTTATCTTTTATTATCTGTCTTCACAAGTCTGTGAGCTCACCCTGTTTAAAATTGTGCCCCCCTGCATTTCCCTTTTCTTGCTCTGCTTTTTCTTTTGTACTTGCCCCCTTTCAATATACTATATAATGTTCTGATTGATAATGTTTATTACCTGTCCCCCCCTGCTAGGACATAAAATCCACCAGGACAGAGATCTTCATCTCTTTTTTTCATTGCTGCATTGTTATTGCCTACAACAACATCTGATCCCTAGAAAATGCTTAGAAATATTTGTTGAAGGAATAAGTACTTGTATGTTCAGGGCCCAGCTCCCAGTATGTATTGGGTAAATTAAACTCATGAGGAACAGTTTATTCTGTTAGACTGTCTAGGCGGTGTCTGACTGTGCCCTTGTTGGTACTTGAAAGTAAATACAATTAAATGCTTTTTAGGATTTTTATGCATTCAAATAAACTCCTCCTTTTGTAGAAGTCTGCTTTACTCTATATTTATTAGTTGTAGATGTTGTAGTCTGCTATATGTGTTTCATGCCCACTCAACCCCCTTTCTTGTATAAACCCAAACTCAACAACTAAATAAGAAATATTCCACCAAAGCTTGTGCTTTCAAAATACCATATATGTAGAGTCAAAAATCATAAATGACCCATGGCAGCAGTTTTCAAACATTTTTGGTCATATGAACTTGAAAGAATTTTGTGAAACAATCATTTTTAATTGCTTGATCAATATGATTTTGTATTGAAGAGTTTTTCTTACATGTTTAGTTACATAGCATATAATTTCTAGGATATTGTAAATATTGACATTAAAGAATTAAACTATTTCATTACTCATATATATATATATATTTTCAATGGAATTTACAGACAGCAATTTATTACCTACCATCATTTTCTAAAAAATCGAACAAATTCTTTAACCTTTTTCTTGTTGAAGTTGTATTAATATTTCCATTCTACTGCATAAAATTTTATCAGAATAAAAAAATATTTTTAGGGTTGAAAACTTACTAATAACTCTTTCATACTTCTCTTTAAAAAACATCAATTTAAAGTAAAAAAATTAAAATGTCTTGTGAACATAAGGCTATAAATGTTAATTCAACATGAAAGTAAACAACACTTACCATTGCCATATTTATCACATAATTCAAACCAATGTAAAGGTATTACACATCTTGATAAATAATTTTAAAAAATAAATATTAGATATTTACTGGAAATGCATCTCCTGATGAAATGGTGGGCTCATTTTTAAAAATATGAGCTCTTCATATGTGAAGGAATGTTATTGTCAGAATGAGGATTCAGCATCAATTCTATTCCATATTTTTTTTTTAATCATGATGAAGCAATGACAAATCCTAATATAAATAGGAGATAGGAATGGGAAGAGTTCTGTTATTGCAAAAATTCTTTGAATTGTTTCCGAGTTATATGTCACAAATCAATCACCAAAAATTATTTTTGATGATGGCTGATTAGATTCTCCTTTAGTATTATTGAAAACAAAGCAACTACTAGATTTACAAAAACATTTGTTTCCCAGTTGTTAGTTACTCATTTTCTTAACACTGACACCAGGATCTCAAACTGGCCCTCTGGTGACAGGGAGGGTAAAGTGAACCATGCTAAGCTTTTAGGATCAGTGAGCAGGTGTGTTTCTCCTTTGGAAGGGGGAGAAGGAAGATTCTGAAATGGGAGCTGAAAAAGGAAGACTCGATGCTCCATCACAGATAAAATTTTAGGTAGATGGGTTTTAGGAAGGACTACATAAGAAGATCTGGAAATGGATTTCTGTGGAGTAAGATTGGCAAAAGGCTGATCATTATTGAATCTGGGTGATGAGTATGTGAGGGTTTGTTGTACTGTCCTTTGTACTTTTGAGTATATTTTGATATTTACATAACAAAAAGTAAAACAAAATGAAGCAAAAATTCTCTGTGGAAACTGTTCCCATATATGCATTCAAGTTTGAGGACTATTTTTCTTTGTTGCCACTTACACCATTAGGCTTCTGCTGTTAACAAAATAAGGAATTCTCTTAGGTTGAACCCAATGAAATTGCCAGTGTTTGGCCATTTTGACCTATAAAATTGGCAGTTAGTTTCGTATGGCTTAACCGTATCTTTGATTGTATCTATTTGTTTTCTGTCCCTATCAGTTTCATTTCACTAATTGGGACTCAGCTTGATGGCTCAGGGGGGATTTTTTTCTGGCTCTTCTATCTTCAAAGACTATCCTTTTTAGTTTAAGGTTTGTCAAAAAGAATTTTAATTCGCTGTCAGTACAGCGCTAGGTGTTATATAGACCGAACTAAACAGGCAGCCACCTCTTTTATTGTACCAAAGAATTAAGGTAGGTTTGTTCAGTGTCTTTATTCTAAGTGTGGGCAAATAAACCGGTCAGTTTGAGTTAGGTGCTGAATGAACAGAAGAGAATGTTCAGGGACAGACAGGTGGAACTTCACCTGAATAGTATATGAGAAATTGACTTTTTGAAAAAAAATTTTTTTTAAACTACAAGCGTCTGAGGTAGGAAAACAAGGCTGCCCAGCTCACGGCGGTCCTAACGATGATCCTCGAGGGCTGATCTTGGCTTTCAGCCTTGGCAGAGGAGGAAAGGGAACCTCCCCCCCCCCAGTCCTATGGGAGAGAGGCCTTAGAAGTTGACTTTATAGAGAAATTAATCTTCCAAAGAGCTCAGAGTATGTCTCTGTGTGTTTTCATCTTTATTATGAAGTCTGGGAATAACAGACTGGAGACAGATATTGTTCTTAATATTTTCTTTAGTGAGAAGAAGATTGGGATCTAATGCGGTTAAGTGATTTAATCTCCTATCAGGGTAGGTCAGCAGTGGAGTCAGGTTCTCATGGATTCTGAGTGTGTACTTCATACCCTAGACTAGTCATTCTCAAAGTATGCTTTGGGGATCTCTGAAGGTCCCTGAGACTTTTTCAGGGGTCCTTGAGGTCAAAACTATTTTTGTAATAATACTAAGTCATTATATGCTCTTCAATCTCCTCTCTTGAGTGTACTGTGTTTTCCAGAAGTTACATGATGTGTGCAATTATAAGAAATTAATCTGGGTTTGAGAAGGTAGTTGCTTTCTATTAAGCTAGACATTAAAGAAATTTACAAAAATGTAAAAATTTTGCCATTCTTCTCACTAATTTTTTGGGAAAATATATCTTTTCAGAAATTTAAAAATTTTCTGAATTAAAAAATTTATTTTAGAGACAGGACCTTGCTCTGTTGCCCAGGCTGGAGTACAGTGGTGTAATCATAGATCCCTGTAACCTGGAACTCTTGGGCTCAGGCTATCCTCCTGCCTAAGCCTCCCATGTATTTGGGATTATAGGCATGAGTCATTGCTCTCATCTTGGGAAAATGTAGTTTTTAAAAAATATTTACAATTATTGTATTTAAATGAATTAATATTTAAAAATTTCTGTTTTAATTTCTAATGTGATAAATATTACTCATATTAATATTTTAAAAATCTCTTTTTATATAAATAAATACATAAATTTACTTATATATTTATATATTTATTTATATATAAATAAATATTTAAAAAAGCTCTTTTAGTTTCTCAATAATTGTGAATGTGAAGGACCTTGACACCAAAAGTCTTGAAAAATGATAGCCAGCTTGGCTGTTGTTGACCAGAGTTTCCTGGTCTTCTAGTTATGTGTGTCACTTTTATATTTTTTAATTTAACAGAGAATGGTAAGAATTTAATGTATCTTTTGCCTGGTGGTTATCATCTGCCATAAGTTACAAGAAAGCTCTGGATAAAGAAACTGAGGAAACAGTTAATGAGGGAACCAGGATTCTACTCTAAGTGTGTCTGATTTCAGCATGCATTTGCTTTCCCCTGAATTGTTTTGTTGCTTTACTGAACTTAACCTCTGTGGGTTTCTATTTCCTCATTCTCCAAAAGAAGAGGTTGGATATTAGGTTGTCAAGGACCAGAAGTTGTCGTTTGATGTTTAGCAAGTCATTTGAAAATAATCTCAGTGTTTGGTTCTACAGGATAGAAATCTACATCATAAAAACCTTTATTCAGGCCGAGCGAGCGCAGTGGCTCACGCCTGTAATCCTAGCACTCTGGGAGGCCAAGGCGGGTGGATCACTCAAGGTCAGGAGTTCGAAACCAGCCTGAGCAAGAGCGAGACCTCGTCTCTACTATAAATAGAAATTAATTGGACAACTACAAATATATAGAAAAAATTAGCCGGGCATGGTGGTGCGTGCCTGTAGTCCCAGCTACTTGGGAGGCTGAGGCAGAAGGATTGCTTGAGCCCAGGAGTTTGAGGTTGCTATGAGAGAGGCTGACTCCATGGCACTCACTCTAGCCTGGGCAACAGAGTGAGACTCTGTCTCAAAAAAAAAAAAAAAAAAAAAAAAAAACCTTTATTCAATTTGCCCTTCTTTGGTTTCCTTATTAGTAGTTTCAGCAGGTGACCAAGTGTTAAAAGAGGCAAGTAGTAAATGAAGTTTAGCTATGTCTTTTTTGTTATTTCCCTATTTGAAGTGGAAAAGCAGCCTCAAGTAAATATTTGAAGGATTCCAAAGCTGAATCATTGATTCATTTGCCCATGTTTTGCTTAAAAGCGGTATCAGTGGGAATTCAGGGTTTCTCTTATATGGAGTTTTGGGTTTGTGACTCCAGTGTACATTTTTATTAAGACCTTTTTCAGTAGGATCCTGTATTATGTAGATTAAAGATCTATGGCTACCCTACAGTTATACATTTTTTTGAAAGGGCCTACCTTAAAATTAATATTTGTATTTATTTGGCAGTTAAGTTCTACAGGTAATGTGTTTAACTTCTCTTTCTCTCCTTTTTCTTATCCCCCTTTTCCCTCTCCTTCCCATCTACTTTCTCAGTCCCTGCATTTCTTTTCTTTTTCAAAACTGAATCAGTAGGCTGGGTGTGGTGGCTCAACGCCTGTAATCCTAGCACTCTGGGAGGCTGAGGCGGGTGGATCACTAAAGGTCAGGAGTTCGAAACCAGCCTGAGCAAGAGCGAGACCCCGTTTCTTCTAAAAATAGAAAGAAATTAATTGGACAACTAAAAATATATAGAAAAAATTAGCTGGGCATGGTGGCGCGTGCCTGTAGTCCCAGCTACTCCGAAGGCTGAGTCAGGAGGATCACCTGAGCCCAGCAGTTTGAGGTTGCTGTGAGCTAGGCTGATGCCACGGCACTCTAGCCCAGGCAACAGAGTGAGACTCTGTCCCAAAAAAAAAACAAAAAACAACTGAAACAGTAGAATGATAGAAAAAGACATTTTAATACAATGATTAAAATAAAACCTTTGACCAGGTGTTATTTAACTTGGTCATTCTTTCTCAAAGCTTTGACTTTCTTTTTTATTCTGGAGGTATTGCCTATTGGTCTGTTTTCTTCAGTTTTTCCCATTTCCTCTTGCTTTCTTCCTTTTTTCCCACCTGTTTTTATTTTATATGATTATTATAAAGATTGAATAATACTGATAATAATTACTAGTATTTATTGAGTGTTTATCATGTGCCAGACATTGTTCTAAGCACTTTACTTAAATTAGCCTATTTGACTATGCATGAGGAAGAGAGAATAGCAGCACTGATGCTGGTTTCTCCCTAACTGCCAGTGTAACTTGGGGTGAAATATTTAGTCCCTATGTAGCTTAGTTTCTCTATTTGTAAAGGATGATGTGAGATAATTTCTATAAACCATATAGAACGTTGCCTGGCTCACTATAAAGGCTCAATAAATGTTAGCTGCTATTTTTTTTTTATCATTAAAGCAAATTGGCAGTTCCTGGAGCGTATTGAGTACTCAGTAAATGGTGGTTATTTATATTATTTAATTTACTGCATTGCACATTGGCTTTTAAGTGGTGTATTGAGTTTGGCTGAGGCAGATGTGAGGTATACATAGTAGTATTCTTGTATGCTGTTTTATTTTTTAAGTGAGAATGGTTTTCTTCTTTATAAAATGGTGCAGAGGCTGATACTCCATGGCTGTAATCCAAATATTTAGGTGATATTGAGGGCTTCATGAGAGACACTCCTGAGAATAGCCCATTAATTAAGTGGGAAGTAGGGAGATTTAGTCCATGTAAATAACCATTTAAAAACAAAGATGTATTGGATTTGTGTGTGAGTGTGTGTGTGTGTGTGTGTCTGTGTACAGTAAAGTCATAAGACAAACAGACTCTAATACTTCATAGTCAAAATGATTCATCCTGTTCTTAATTTTCAGCTGTTTGTAGACACTGGTCAGGTATAATAAAGTAGCTTCTTATTTAGTTGTTTGTGTTCAATATGTGATCTTGTTCATGAATGTCATGAATAAGTAATGTATAGATTACTTTATGACTACTAATTGTTAATGGATTTGAAAGCACTTGAAATTCTAAGAAAGGATGGAAGAACAGTGACCACCAGCAATCGATAATGAGTTCTGTGTGCTCATTAAGAAAAATAATACAGCAACCTAATAAATTAACTGTCAAAATTGGCTTTCTAATAATACACAAGTATAGTAGGGCATCGAATACCTCAGAACTGATAATCATCTAATGATTACATACTGCTTCGGTGAATAATAGAGTCTGGTTTAGAAGTCAGAGTATGGTATGTGATATGTGAGCCAATTCAGCTTGAAACCTCCTTATTAAAGGATGTATTAACATAAACTTCAGTGGAAGGAGCAGTGGTCTTTTTGTAGCCTACAAGACATAGACTTGAGTATGGTCCCTGTTACTTAAAATATGTGTGATTTTGAGCATATCATGTATTTTTGGTATAATTTGGGTTCCTCAATTACAAAATGAGTATCAAACCTAGTCAGTGTGGCTCGCAGGGTTCATAGGATCATTAAATTAAATAATACATTTTGAGAATGCTTAAAACTTTTGAGTACTATATAAACGTAAATTTAGCATCCTTTCTATTAGTACTTTCAAAAGTGAGCGCATTGTTGGGGAGTACTCTGATTCCAGCTTGTTTATCATTTTAATTTTTTGTTTGTTTATGTTCATCAATGGCAAGTATAAGCTTTAGGTATCATAATCCTCTATTTTTTTGGCTACTTGAAATGAAGAACGTATGTATTTAAGTTTGTATATTAGACACATGCATATGATGGCAGTGCTGTTGATGACCTATAGCGAAGCATTTGTCAGAGTTTCCACTGTAAACTTCCCTTTGGTTGTTTTTTCATTTTAGCTTGGCTTTCGTGTGAGGTAAAATTATAGGGCTTGAGTGTTTTGGGATGGAAACTTTTTTCCTCTTTTTAATAGGGGTTGAATGCATGCTACTATAAACTGTGTCTTTTCTTGCATCTTATAACATTTTATCATAAAAGTTTTAAAAAGCACTTCTATGTAGAAGCGTTTTTTACTTTAAATCATTAAATGTATTAAATGTTGGGACTTCATACTTAGCAACTTTTTTTTTTTTGCTGCTGTAGTTTTTCCTCTAAAAACTGTCACTGTCTTCAATGTATTATCCAAGTTGAAAGAATATAAATAATTTTTGTAAACTAATTTTAAGACAGAAAGAACAATGATATATTGAACATCTGGATACCTATCCCAAGAAAAAGTAAACTGCTTATAATTGGTAAGCTTCTTTAGATTTTTGTCACTAAAAGTATTCATTGGTCTCTGTTTTAAATATTAGTAAAGTGTGTTGGAGAGAGACTAGGACTTAGAATACCCCCTTATGTCCACATGTCCCTTTCTAAGGATGTCATGTGATATCATGTGCTCTGGTCTCAGATGACTGGATTGTGTGGCCACTTGATCCAAGACCATCTAGTCTATAAACAAGGCAGTAATCTGGCCCCATAGGCTCTACCCAACACAGGTGAGAATGACTTTCTATTCCAGTTAGATCCTTTCTCTAGGAAGTTTGAATTTGACACAGAGCTGTTGAAGGCAGGAACAGAAGCTGAAAGACCCAAGGGAAAAAAAAAAAAAAGTAAAGAAGTGATGAGTCATGTTGATGGGGAGAGGGAGACTGCCTTTATCACCACTTCACTGAAATTACTCTTTTCAACGCCACCTCCAAATAGACAAATGTCTCTCAGCAGCATTTGACGACTTGTCCACTTTGTCCATGTTGAAACATAATCTTTTTTTATTTTGGCTTCTGTGACACTATTCAGGTTTTCTTTTTTTTTTTTTAGAGACAGGGTCTTGCTCTGTCACCCAGGCCCCAGCTGTAGTACAGTAGTGGAATCATAGCTCACTACAACCTTTAACTCCTGGTCTTAAGCCATCCTCCTGCCTCAGCCTCCACTACACCCGGATAATTAAAAAAAAATTTTTTTTTTATAGATACAGGGTCTCACTGTGTTGCCCAGGCTGGTCGTGAACTTTGGGCCTCAAGCAATCCTTCCACCTATATCTCCCAAAGTACTGGTATTACAGGTGTGAGCCACTGTGCTCAGCCTCAGTTTTTCTTTCTACTTCTGGCTGTTTCTTCTAATTCCTTTTGCTGGCTCTTCTTAATTTGTGAGTGTTGGATTTTTTCAGGGCTCCTTCTGCTTTCTTTTCTGCACTCAAACCAGATAACCAATAGTCATCTTTGATTCCTCTCTGTCTCTTACCTTTCACCTCCATATTCTCCCCTCAGAATAATTTCTGTCAGCATTGTTGATTCCACCTCCAATATATATCTCTAATTTGTCCACTTCGTCTTTAGTTATTATCATGACTCTATAGCAGTAGCCTCCTTTGTAATTAGAGTCTTCTAGTTGGTTACTTTGCTTCCTATTTTGCCTCTTTTCCATTTGTTTAATTTATAGTGACCAGAGTGATTATTTAAACCAGCAGTCCCCATCCATTTTGGCACCAGGCACCGGTTTCATGGAAGATGATTTTTCCATGGACCAGGGATGGGGTGCGGGATTGGGGCGAGATGGAACTCAGAGAGTGATGTGAGCGATGGGGAATGGCTGTAAATACAGATGAAGCTTTGCTCACTGGCCCACTGCTCATCTCCTGTGTGGCCCCCTGGTTCCTAAGTTTCATGGAAGACAATTTTTCCATGGATTGGGGTGGGGATAGGGGGGTGCAGCGGAGCTCTGCAGCCCTATCCCTAACAGATCCATGGCCTGGGGATTGGGGACCACAGTTTTAAACAATACAAATCTTTTTTTTTTTAATTGGGATGTCATCGGGAATGTTTGCCAGAGCAATTTCAATGAGTTTTAGCTCATTTTGAGTGGATTGATAAGTGAAGGGAAGTTAAAGAAATAGAGCAACATGTCCTGACCTGTTGAAAATAAACAATACAAATCTTACACAAATCTCTCCCTCAGGCTTTTATACTGTCATGATTCCTTACTGCATCTGGAATTAAATCCAAGCTCCTTCTCTTTAGTTTTGCTATTTTCTTTTCACCTTGGCTTTTCTATTGCAATTTTTCTGACATTACCAATTAGAATTTAATATTAAAATCAAATGCATATGGGTTAAAATTCCCAAGTTTCTTGAATGGACTTGATTTTTCTCCGTTATTGTGTCCCTTTTTCCTGTTACTCTGCTTAATTTAATTAAGTCCACACCCAAACCAAATTACAACTAGCCCTGTTTTAGCCTCTTGAGTCTTTGATTCCATCAGGCATTTCTTGGACTTACAGAGCTGTTTGGGTTGCTTCATTAGCATTAAGAGAATTTCTTTAACATTACAGGAAAAGGTTTTACTTTTGTATAGCTGTCATGTACTCTTAGAGTTGGAAAATGGTTTAGAAGCTTTACTTCTTGTTTTTGGGGACATTTCATCTTCTTGGTTCCTTTGTCATTTCCACACTGAGCTTTCTGCTTCATTGTTGAGTCCTCTTTATCTTGTCTCTAACTGCCCCATGGTTCCGTTTTTAACCTACTGTTCTTAGTTCTCCATTTGCTGGGTCATTAAGCTTATCTATTCCTTTGATTTCGACTTTCATCTTTATGGGAAGACTCTGGAATCTCCACTCTCTAATTTAGCCCCTTGTTTCTAGTTCTGTCTTGAATCTTTCCTCTCTTGGATGCCCTGGAGTTACCTCACACTCCATTGTGCCCAACACTGTAATTCACGAACTTTATTGACAAACTAACTTCTCTGTCTGATTTCATTTTTACCAGTATGTATCATCATACTCTCAACCTGGAAACATTAGTAAACTTTAACTTTTTTTGCTTTCCATTATATCTAGTGTAACCAAAAAAAATCCCTTAGTTTCTTGTCTTCTAAATGTATCTCAGTCTTCTTTTTCTTTCATTCTTCCACTGCCACCAGCTTAGTATAGGCCTTCATAATCCTTCATGCTTGGTTTGGTGACAGTGTTTTCAATAATTTGATTGCTTTCCTTCAAACCTCTCTAAAACACTTCTTTGTTGTGTTTACTCCTGTCCAACATTTCTGTCTTGTCAGCCACCTGAAACCCAGGTAACTCTGCATTTTTTCAAGTCCTTCATGGCCAGGCATGTTCTAATTCCTCACTCTGGTTTCTCCTACTTCCAGTCAACTATCTCCTATGCTCTATGCATATCCTCTCGTATCCTTTAACGTGCTCACTCTCACCTCTACGCTGTTCCTGCCTAAAATGTCTTATCTTTCATTTATTTCTTGTCCTAGTCGTGCTTCCTTTAACTCCATCACCAGCTGAAAGCTGTTCAACCTACCTGAATGTCTTCTTGACCTTAGGCTATGCTGGTGACAATATAGCTTTGAATACCAGTTAGACTCACCTATGAAATGTTAGGAAGGGTCAGCAAATGTCAGGTGTTCCAGAACAAAATGAAACAACCAAACCTGTGTGTCATTATATTTTCCTAAATTAATCCAAATTTAGGAAAATTAGTAAATTAAATCCAAAGAAAGAATGTGGAAGTCTTTGAAGGAAGCCAGATTAAGTGCAAAGGAGAGTGTTGGAAGGTCAGAGAGGACTTGGAATCATCTTTTGAGAGACTTAACACCAACATAAAAGGGGTCTTTTAAATATTAAACCAATTCTAAGAGAAACACTCAATTCTACACAAAGTCATGGAAATTAAACAGCCTTCTGCTGAATGATCCTTGGGTCAATAATGAAATTAAGATGGAAATCATAAGATTCTTTTAACTGAATGACAAAGGGACATAAGCTATCAAAATCTATGAGATACAGCAAAACCAGTCCTAAGGGGAAAGTTCACAACCATAAATACCTACATCAAAAAAAAAGAAAGATCACAAATTAACAGCCTAATGTCATACCTCAAGCAACTAGAATAAGAAGAGAAAACCAAATCCAAAGCTAGCAGAAGAAAAGAAATAACAAAGCTCAGAGCAGAACTAAACAAGGGGTCAACGAGACAAAAAGTTGGTTCTTTGGAAAGATAAACAAAATCAAGAACCATTAGACAGATTAACCATAAATGGAAAAGAAAGGACTCAAATAAGCTCAATCAGAAATGAAAAAGGAGACATTATGACTGATACCGTAGAAATACAAAATGTCATCTGTGAATACTATGAAAATTTCTACTCACACAAATTAGAAAATGTAGAGGAAATGGATAAATTCCTGGAAACACACAACCTACCAAACCTAAATCAGGAAGAAGTGGAAATCCTGAACAGACCAATAACAAGCAGCAAGATTGAAGCAGTAATAAAAAATCTCCCAACAACAAAAAGCCCTGGACCAGACAGATTCATAACTGAATTCTAACAGACCTACAAAGAAGAACTAGTACCTATTCTACAGAAATTATTTTATAACATTGAGAAGGAGGGAATCCTTCCTACCTCATTCTGCGAAGCCAGTATCACCTTGAGACCAAAGCCAGAAAAAGATATAATAAAGAAGAAAACTACAAATCAATATCCCTTATGAACATAGATGCAGAAATCCTCAGCAAAATAATAGCAAACTGAATTCAACAACACATCCAAAAGATAATTCACCGTGATCAAGTGGGTTTCATCCCAAGGGTGCAAGGATGGTTTAACATACACAAATTGGTAAACATGATTCATCACATAAACAGAAGCAGAAACAATGACCATATGATCATCTCAGTAGATGCAGAAAAAAACATTCAATAAAATCCAACACCTTTTCATGATAAAAACCCTCAACAAACGAGCCATACAAGGAACATACCTCAAAATAATAAAAGCCATATGTGATGAACCCACAGCCAATATTATACTGAATGGAGAAAAGTTGAAAGCATTCCCTCTAAGAACTGGACCAAGACAAGGGTGCCCACTGTCACCACTTCTGTTCAATATAATACTCAAGGTTCTAGCCAGAGCAATCAGGCAAGAGAAGGAAATAAAGGGTATCCAAATTGGGAAAGGGGAGATCAAACTATCCCTGTTTGCTGATTATATGATCTTGTATCTAGAAATTCCTAAAGACTCCACCAAAAGACTTCTAGAATTGATAAATAAATTCAGGTCTCAGGGTACTATATCAGTGTACACAAATCATTAGCATTTCTGTGTACTAAGAACTGTCAAGGTGAGAGTCAAATGAAGGACTCATTATAATAGCTACAAAGAAAATAAAATACCTAGTAATATACTTAACTAAGGATGTGAAAGATCTCTACAAAACACTGATGAAAGAAATCACAGAGGACCCAAACAAATGGAAAAACATCCCTTGCTCTTGGATTGTTAGACCCAGCATTGTTAAAATTTCCATACTGCCCAAAGTGATTTACAGATTCAACATAATCCCTGTCAAAATACCATAGATCCATAGAAAATAATCCTAACCTTCATCTGGAACCAAAAAAAAAAAAAAAAAAAAAAAAAGAGCCTGAATAGGCAAAGCAATCTTAATCAAAAAGAACAAATCTGGAGACATCGTATTACCAGACTTGAAATTATACTATGAGGCTATATAGTAACCAAAATAGCATGGTACTGGTATAAAAGCAGAAACATAGACCAATGGAACAGAACAGAGAACCCAGAAATAAAATCGTCTACCTATAACGAACTGATGTTTGACAAAGCAGACAATAACATAAACTGGGGAAAGGAGTCCCTATTCAACTTGGATGGAACTGGTGACCATTATCCTAAGCAAAGTATCTCAGGAATGGAAAAACAAACACCACGTGTACGCTGTAGTAAATAGGAGCTAAATGATAGGCATACATGGGCACAAAGAGATGTAAAGGCCATGGGAATAGAAGAAAGTGGGTTAAAAACTCATCTGGTAAAATGAACACTATTCTGGTGATGGCCACACTAAAAGCCCTGACTTAAGCAATTATACAAGGTGTCCATGTAACAAAGACATTTGTACCCCTTTAATATTTTGAAATAAAAAAAAAAAAAAACGAAATAAAGCAGTGGCAGAATCTGAGTAACCACTGGTGGTTGGCAGTTGCATTTTGTTTGGTTACAAAGAGGAGATACATGACTGAATGCTTGTCTGCTTCGGTCTATATTAAGGAGTCTATTAGGGAGATTAACCCTCCTAGATGGTATTAGATGAAAATAAAAATGATCAGTAGTGATAAGCCAGCTCTCAATACTCTTTAGCAGAGGTGGTATAGCATATGGGTGCCAGATTGCCTGGGTCTAAGGCTCAGCAGGGCCCCCTTTCCTAGGACTCTAGCTGGAACATTGTATGTGTGATGGTGGGCAAGTTACTAAACTTACTCAATTTCCTAAAATAAGGATAAAATAAAATACGTAAAATAAGGATAATAATACCTACCTCACAGCAGTGGAGAGGATTAAAGGAGTTAATGCATGTAAACTGCCTAAACAGTGGCTGCCACAGAGTTAAAGTGCTTAGTAAGTTTTTACTATTATTATGTATACATGATATGACTAGGAAAGGATGACTCATTCACGGTTTTCAGAAAGAACTATTTATTGTGGAACAGGAAATGGCTCTTTAGAATGCTTATGTTTTTTTCATACCTGACCTGTCCTCAGTGACTTATTTATTTTGATTTATTCATTCATTCATTAACAAGTATCTTTTGACATTGTTTATAGTGTTCAGGATCTAAAAGGGCAGATGGTCTGTAGGAGACCATAATATTTTCAATAGAGGATAGGTTCTGAAAAATTCTCTAGTGAGGGATCGTGTGACCAAGGTTCTTCTGACCCATCTGGATTTGTGGACAGTCTATATACAAACATCTGGTTTCGTCAGAAGCTTGAAACATACACATTTTTATGCATACTTTTTGTTCTCAAAAAGAGCCTGGTGCATGCTTTTCTTGATTTATGTAATTTGAGAATTTCCAAATTCTAGATGAATATCATTCAGAACAGTCTCTCCTGAACTAGCCCGAGTTGTTTTTTTTTTCAAAGAGATGTATGTAATCTGCATGCAATTCTTGATAAATCTTGAGTCTTCAGACTTCAGGGAAGGGTAAGAATTGGCTCGTAAACTATTGCTTATTCAACTTGGTGATATCGAGGTGCGTCAGTGGTGTAAGCAAGCGATAAAAATTGTTAAAACTTCAAACAAGACATTCTCTGTTTTTATTAAGGTGCCTTTTTTTAAAAAAAAATAAAAAATTCTGTTAATAAAGTCTTGCCTTATGTTTCTTTGAAAGTAGAATAGAAGTCACAAAGGGGCTCTAAATAATTTGCCTAGTTTATGCCTGAAATTCCCATTGTTAAAATTAGGCCAATGGATGAAGCCATTTTGTTGTTGTTACCATGAAGTTTTTGTGATAATAGTTATATGTTCTTCCTAGGGATGTCCCATTACCCTTTAGTACACAGGGTAACCACTTTGACATTAGCAGAGGGGAAGGCAGATTTATTTTTTTTTAAAGTGTGAAAAGGTCAAGAGTACAAGTTGTGATTCTGATGAAAATATTATGTGTCTTGAGGGCTTAGAGGTGGGCTATAAAAAGGGAGGTAGGGGTTGAAGAGGACATATTTATTGCTCTGTTCTCTACATTTCTGCTGCCAACATATATCTGTCCAAATAAATGTAGAGGAAAGATTCCATTTGGTTGTAAAATTATCATGCCTTCTGGTTCTTTGTATTTAAACTGTTTCTACATGCTAGCCACTGGCCCACGAAAATACAACTGAATACCTTGCAGTCTCAGTTTTCTTATATGTGAAATGGGACTATTAATTCTACCTTGCAGGATTTTTGTAAGATTTCAGAGAGAGGTTACATGCAAGGACTCTAGCTGGAACATTGTATGTCTTGAACTTGGTCCATGAGATTTAGGTATGTTAATTACATATTTTGCTCTGATTTATGTTTGTGAATCTTGTTTCCCACTGGACTTTAAATTTTTTTGAGGGCAGATACCATTTCTTTTTCATTCTCTATAAGATGTGCTCTTGTAATACTTTGCACCTTTTTATATTTATTGATATGACCATTTAATTAGATTTTTTCACCATTTGGTCTATAGGCTTCATGAAGGCTAGGATCTTGTTTGATTTTACTCAGTAATGTATATTTAAGGCCTAGTCATAGTGCCTGGCATATAAAAAGTGTTCTGTAAATATTTGTGGAATGAATAATTACTAGGTTAAACATGCTAGATTCTACAGAAATACTTCTTCTGGGAAGATTGAAACTACCTGTCATATTCTTTCCAGAGTTAACCTCAAGCCTTCTAGGAGACTATTAAAAGTTTGCAGAATTTTAGCTGAGACCTTAGTTCTTTAAATAACAGGGTATATGGAAAAGAAAAGTTTATGAAATACTTTTAAGTGGGTTCAGTATTTTATGTCATTTTAGTGGGAGGTCAGTAATGTCTGCTTTGAATATGTTGTAAAGAACTCTTTAAAGTGTAAATTAAAATTATTACTTTTTGTTAGTATTTATAAGTATTAACATCTGTGAGTATGATATTAATTTAAAATTTAGATTTGCAGGACAAATCTGTTAAACATTGCTTGTTTATTTCCTTCCTCCACAAACTTTACATAAATCTGATTATATCAGAAGCAGCTTTGGTGATGTATGAGACCTCGGGTGTATCCTGGTCTTGGCAGTGCTCGTCAAGATTGTTGAACTCTTTGTAAACTCTTGCTTCTCTGTCCCCAAAACACTCAGTTTGTCATTCATTCATCCAAATGCTAACTCTTCACCCTTCAGGGTTTTGACACATTGCCGATGCATGTCCTGACAGCTGAGTCATTTCACCTATTGAGTCAGCATCTTCACCTTTCCTCTAATCAAGTTACAACTTTATTTTGAAGTAATCTCACTGGATATTAGAAGGTCAAGCTCAATATTATTTTCTTCAAATATGGCTTAACACAACTGGACACAGAAAAAAAAAGGAAAAACCCTGTATGTATCAGCAATTTATATTCATTTCTGAAATATTTTTTTTAAAAGCTTGGCATTTATTGAACATTTTCCATACTGTAGGCATTGTATGAAACATTTTATGTATTATATTATCTCATAAAACCCTGGCGTTCTCACTGTGACAGAGTTACTATTGTTAGGCTCATTTTTGTAAAAGATATTAAGACTTAGCCGTGCTTTTTAACAAGAATTTTTAGCAGTTAAAGTTTATTAAGCACTGAATGTGTTCCAGACACTCTTCTATGTGTTTTTATTTTTATATACTCCGTTCTTAAGTCAGTTCTGTGAGGTAGGTTCTGTTATTGTGCCCTCATTTAAATAATGAGGAAACTAAGGCCCAAAGACTCAACTGAGGTTTCCCAGCTAGGAAATGGCAAAGCCAACTTTGGCATCCTGGCTGACTCTGTAGCCCATTGTCTTAACTGTTACACTACACTTACCCAGATTTCCCAGCTGATACACGGTGGAGTCTGATTAGAACCCAGGCCCCCTGATTTCAAAGTCCTTGTGTGTGTGGTCCAAAGGTCAACCTAGGCTATCTGGAAGAATGCAGAATGGGTTTACAGTTTTTTCCAAATTCTAAAGTATGCTGAAAGAAATCTAATTCATTTGACATTATAAATGTTTCTGTGCTGTTTTTTCAGGGTTACAACTGACAGACTTGACATAATAGACTTAAGTTGCCAAGCTTAGTTTTAATGTTATTATACTTACTAAGGCCAACTCTTATTTGTCATATTTGGTTTGGTTCCTTAAGTAGAAGGTAGGGTTATTATAACGTATTTTCTGAAAGAGAAAGTCATTTTCAGTACAGTTGAAAAGAAAAGGTTTGTATTACCTAGTGGCATGTCTAGCTGAGCTCTAGGGTATAATATCGGACACAGAATGCTGAATTATAGTATATCAAGATTCAGAAAAAGGCTGTGCTTAGAATTGCGTTGTAAGCATGCATATCTTTAGGTTTCAATAACTCCCTACCCTTGGAACGCATGTTTTGTGTCCAGGAAACCAGGAGCAAAGAAGGGAGATCTTGTAAATATCCTAGCTGAAGCTAGTATCAAACATTATTATTATCAGTGTTTTAAAATGTTTTTCTGTTCTGAAAGTGTTCAGCTTTCCAGACACATTCTTTGTTCTTTTTAAAAGCTTTATATTTCTGTTCTTTAAGTTTTGATTTTAAAGTTATACAGTCAAAATTATACATACCATTTTACATACGTACATAAATACACACAGGTAAGTTTCTCTTTCTTTATTTTTACTTGAACAATACTGTTTTTATATACACTAGGAAATAAGGCTTTAAAATAGATGTCATTTTCTTAGTATGATATCTCAAATTTGAAATTTCTATTTTCTTAACCCTTACATGTGGGCTTACATTTGTATTCAATTTATATTAATTAATATCCTTTGTATGAAGCCTAGGAGAGCTCCACAATTAGGGAGATGTACTACATGCTGTCATTGGATTTTACTACCCAGATTGTGACTTTAATTATAAATGTACACTCTTTATTACTCTTGGGATTAGAGGCCATTCCACTGCACTCACTTAGTCCTGTGTCAATCTCAGGGGCTTAAGGTCTCATATTTAAAACTCCCAACTGAGGTTCAAAAATAGCATCTCTAAGCTGGCATTGCAACATTGGATTGACTCTTTTTTTTGTATTTTAAATCTTTTTTTCTAAAAAGTTTAATGATGTCTTTGGTGTCAACTATAAATTATGAATTAATAGGCAGTAGGCTTAATTGATATTAATGTGATATCTGTCTATCGGTTCTTAAACCTCACAGTATACTGTTAAAGTAGCTGCAGGTTCATTTCATCCTGAAATGATTGACGTTGATGTTAATCCTCAAAACAAATGGAAAGTAGATAGGCCATTTTATCCCTTGTGGAACTAATCTCTTGAGGGAGGGCCCTCAACTAACTGAAATGGTTGAAAATAATGTGTTCTTTTATTACAGTTTTTTTTGAGGGAGTGGTCAATTCAATGTTAAGTGCTTGTTGAAAATCTTTAATTCCACTACTTATTTTCTTGTAAGCATGGCATAAATAAAAACAGTCTTTTTTGAAGATTTTTGTTGCTCATACTTCTGATCCTGACTGAAAATTGGGCTTCAGTGATGCTGTCAGGCACTCCTGGAAGTTTGTTCTGTTAATTCCTTTTTTATCAGATTATGATGTTATGATTTGCTCCTTGTCTTAAAAGCCAAGTGCAGAAGAGAAGACAAATTATGATTATTTGAGTGTTCTAAATAGGTGGGCTTTGTTCAATTGAAGTTTGATATTACTGGAATAAAATTTTAACAGAAATTTAATGTTTCTAGAGACACTTCAGAATTTATTTTTTAAATGGTTTTAAAATAATTTTGAAGATGTGCCCAAAATATTGAATGCAAGTATTTCTGCACAGAAGGTAGTTTTAATAAGTTACAAAATAGAAAACTGGTTCTATACTGTAGGTTATACATACTTGGTAAATATTTGTCAAATCAATAACTTTTGTGAAAAGCACTTTCCACCCTGTAAATGGTTTTTCATTTAATCCTCACTCAGCCCTGTGAAATCCATTTTCTCAATCTTACATGTGAGGAAACTAGTGCTCAGAGAAGTGGCTTGTCCTGTGTCACTTAGTAAATAGCAAGGGTGTGATTCTAATTCAGAACCAGAGTCCAGGCCAAAGTCCTCACAGCGTCTCAGAAGGCCCAAGACGATCTCCTGCAGCCACTTGTTCCTTTCTCTTCTGTCCGTATCTCCCCTGCTTTCCACTCCGGCTCCAGCAACATTTACTTCTTTGCTGAGCCTGAAATTCACCAGCATGCTCCTTCCTCCAAGAGTACTTTGCACTTGTTCTCCCTCTGCCCGGGGCACTTCCCCACGCTGTACCTGCTTCAAGTATTTGCTCAAATGTCATCTTCTAGGTGAATAATACTCTGTTTAAAATTGTACCCTCCAACCTTAGTCCCTCTTGCCCTGCACACTATTTTTCTCCAAAGAATATACCATGTAACATATTTATTGTTTTTAACTGCTGTTGTTTGTGTCCTTCTGCCTGAATGTAAAGCTCAGGATTTTTTTTAATCTTTTTCCTTGTGGTATCCCAGCAGTGTCTGGCTGCAGTGGGTGTTCACTGAATGCTTAATGAATGAGTGGAAAGCCCCATACCCTTTGCGCTAGACCCTCCCATTTTTCATTTATTAATGATAAAGTTGATAAAAATCTCATGTTATTTTGCTGTGGAGGGCATTTCCAAATTATACTACTTCATTAAAGTGTGCTTATCTTCATTTGGAATTTTTTTCTATGTTGTATTTTTCTCTCATCCTGGAATATCAACTATTCTGTTTATTTTTAAAAGTCAGGTAGATTTTTTATAAAGTGTTAGAAAATAAGGCATTATCTTGCTGGATGGAACTAAGGAATTGTGCATTGTTTTAGTTTGGCGTTTTTCAGTATGCTGTCCCTTTACCCTCCTTCTTCCATTCATAAATATCATACCATTAAAAACCATCCCAGTTTTTAAATTTGCATTTCATGACTTGATATTATTAATATGTTAGGAAATACTAATATTTATTAAATATATTATATTAAGCCTTTTCCTATTAGACTTTTCCTAATAGACTAAATATTCTTTAGTCTAATTTTATTTCTAGAAGAATAAAGTTCTAATTTAATATTGAAAACATGGGGAAATAAGGTATATTATGTACCTACTGTATGCTAGAAACTCCTGTTAGGGCCAGGTGCGGTGGCTCAGGCCTATAATCCTAGCACTTTGGAAGATGGAGACAGGAGGATCTCTTGAGGCCAGAAGTTTAAGACCAGTCTGGGCAGCAAAGCAAGACCCTGTCTCTACAAAAAATACAAAAATTGGTTGTGCATGGTGGTGCATGCCTGTAGTCCCAGTTACTTGGGAGGCTGAGCCTAGGCATCAGAGAGAGACCCTGTTTCAAAATAAAACAAAACGAAACTCCTTCTAGGGACTGGTTATTGAAAAGTGCAAGACATGTGAGGCACTGGTTAAAAAAAAGTCCTGATATAATACGCTAAGTGTTTGAATGGAAGTATATGCAAAATTTCATGGAATTTGTGCTGCGGAGTTTGTAAGTACTACAGGGCTGCTATTCCTATAAGATTGCAGAGCAGGAGATTATCTTCTCAGCTTTTACAGTGATCTAAATACAACTGAAATTAGTGCTGTCTCTATAGCTCTTTTGTCCATAGTTCTAGAAAAATGTTGGAACATAGGACTATTGTGGCTCAGGGATTCCCAAATATAGGCCTGTGGAAAGGTTGTTAGTGTTGGGCAAAGTGAAAAATAAAAGAGAAGGAAGGCTCAAGGGAGAGGATACATGACTCTGTGTGTGTGTGTGTGTGTGTGTGTGTGTATGTATGTATGTATGTTTAGGGTTGCCAACCCTCCTTTTTTTTTTTTTGAGACAGAGTCTCACTCTGCCTGGGCTAGAGTGCCGTGGCGTTAGCCTCGCTCACAGCAACCTCAAACTCCTGGGCTCAAGCGATCCTTCTGCCTCAGCCTCCCAGGTAGCTGGGACTACAGGCATGTGCCACCATGCCCAGCTAATTTTTTCCATATATATGCTTTTTTAGTTGTCCAATTAATTTCTTTCTATCTTTAGTAGAGACAGGGTCTCATTCTTGCTCAGGCTGGTCTCGAACTCCTGCCCTTGAGCAATCCGCCTGCCTCGGCCTCCCAGAGTGCTAGGATTACAGGCGTGAGCCACCGCGCCCAGCCAACCCTCCTTTTTAAAGGAAGGTTTGTCTTTTATCCTGAGATTATCCTTTCTCTTCTTTTGTTATTATAAAGGTCCTTTATTTTTATGAAAGTATAATGAAAAGAAATGGTGGTTATTTTTTAATGCTTTTACCTGGAAAAAAAAATTACAACCTGCTCTTTTTTGGGTAATTTTACTGGTATGTCAGATCCTCAAAAGAGGAAACCACTGACATGGGTACTATAGGATACTGTATAATTTTTGCAGCCCTTTTTTGGTATAGCCCAGCAAGTTGCAGGAATTCCTCATATTCAAAAGGCCCTAGTCCTATCCTCCTGGCATTTCTACCCCTGGAAATATGCCCTTAGGAAATGAATTAATAATAGAGACATTGACCTTGTCAGTCAGAGGCTGTGGTGGCTTCTGTCCTGTGGTGAGTTTGGTGGCAGGAAAATAATTACACCTATAATTAGGAGTTGATCAATTTTTAAATATATAATTTCTTGTGCTGACAAGTTTCAGTGATGACCTTGACATTAGAAGATAAAACATGAAAGGTAACTAATGCAGTGTTAAAAACAGTATTTATCAGTGTGTGCATGTGCGCATATGTGTGTGCATGCGTGGAGTTTATTTCCTCTCTGATTGGAACATAATGTCAAAATAACATGAAAGCCCTGAATCATGTAATTTTGCTGGGAGGCCACCACACTAGTCTGCATTAGTAGTGGTGACTTTTGGTTTTTGCTTATAAATTGGAGAGTACATATTTGTTAGCTTTTGGGAAAGGGAGACTGGAAAGCTCCATAAAAGAATAATAAATATGTGTAGATTGTCTAAGCTGGGAAGAATATAATTAATATAGTATTACTTTAAAATTAAATTTACCCACCTACAGTTGTTCACCAGTTTAAAGCTGATTTTATGCTTTTTTTTTTTTTTTTGAGACAGAGTCTCACTCTGTTGCCCGGGCTAGAGTGAGTGCCGTGGCATCAGCCTAGATCACAGCAACCTCAAACTCCTGGGCTTAAGCAATCCTTCTGCCTCAGCCTCCCAAGGAGTTGGGACTACAGGCATGTGCCACTATGCCCGGCTAATTTTTTGTATATAGTTTTTAGTTGGCCAATTAATTTCTTTCTATTTTTAGTAGAGACGGGGTCTCACTCTTGCTCAAGCTGGTTTCGAATTCCTGACCTTGAGCTATCCGCCCGCCTTGGCCTCCCAGAGTGCTAGGATTACAGGCATGAGCCTCCGTGCCTGGCTGGTTTTATGCTTTTAAGTTTAAAAATATTTAATTGTTTATGGAAGAGTCAAATTTTCCTTTACTTTCAGATTGCAACTTCTCTTAAGCAATTAAAAAACTTTTTTATTCTTTTTTTGTGAACCTGACATTGTAAACATAAATTTTTTTTTTTTTTTAATTTGGCGACAGGGTTTCATTCTTGTCACCAGGCTGAAGTGCAGTAGTACAATCATAGCTCATTGCAGCCTTGAACTCCTGGGCTCAAGTGATCTCTCCTGCCTCAGCCTCCCAAGTAGCTAGGACTACAGGCCAACATCGTCCGCTGATATTTTTAAAATTATTTTGTAGAGACAGGGTCTTACTATGTTGTCCAGCATGGTCTTAAACTCCAGGACTCAAGTGATCCTCTCCCTTGGCCTTCCATAGTGCTATGATTATAGTCAAGAGCCTAGCCTCTTAAACAATTAAATAGCTGGTCATGACAATGGAAATACATCTATAGCTGCCGTGGTGGTGGTTGTTAGTTGCAATCATCATCATTATTGTTGTTATTGGTGTAGGCTGCACTGTAAGACTGCCTGGGTTTGGATGCTAACTGCAGCCCTTACTAGTGTGTGATGTTGGGCAAGTGATGTAGTTGTTCTGGGCATCAGTTTCTTCATCTGAAAAACTGGGATATTAATAGTAGTTGCACATAAGATATTCTGAGGATTAAAGGGGATAGTGTGTCCGGATTTTAGTACAGTGCCTTGCAGTAGTAAGTGTTCATGATCATTGTTGGTCTCCATTCTTTTTGCCTGGAAATTTCAAATCCTTTCAGTTGTTTTTTGTTTCATTAGTACCCACACCTTGGTCTTATCCTTTTGATACTGTTGTATCTGTGTTAGCCATTCTATGGGATGTGTTTTGAACCTAGAAAAAAAAGTGTGGCTGATAATCAGCAAAGTGTTTTTCAAGCTTCCTAATAGTTTGGCAAGAGTTCTAAAAGCAGCCATCTACACATTCATTTATTTATAGCCAAGGCCAAGAAGGAATGCTTTTACTGTTGTAGATTTTTCCAGGGACCTTCTTTAGCTTGGAAACTGAAAGTTCTTACTGCTAACTTTAAATAAACTGAGAGAGAAAAAATTTCAAAGGGGAATGGGATGAAAGAAGGATTTTAAAGTTATTATTTTAAAAACAGTGGTTTTCAACCCTAGCCACATATTGAAATTACCTTAGTCACTTTTATAAACTGCAGATGCCTAGCAGTAGAAACACCACACTACAACCACCGTCAACACCACCACCAACAGCAAACATTTTGAACCCACTTCTTTGAATATAGTAATAATATGTGCATTGAAGTATATTGAAGTAATACTTCAATATGTGCATTGAAGTATATTGTGTAATCAACGTGTTATATCTGGCTCCATTTCATAGGACATGAAGCCCAAGTTTATTATTTGATTCATTATAAAGATTTATGTTTGTCTCCGTGTTTTGATGAAATATTGTTGGTTATGTCTGTGATTTATTGGGTGTCTAAAGCAATTCCTAATGGAAGCTTAATTCCACTAATAAAATAGGACTCTTTTTAGGTTTCTTGAAATATGTGCTACAAAAAGGGAATGCTGCCTGTATCTGTGTTTAGAGGTAAAATTGGTGGCAGTGATTAGGCATTTTATCACATGTGCAAGTGTATCTGGCCTAAGTCTTTCAAGGCTAAATATGCTTACTACTTAATAATTTAGTACTAAGCATCTCCTTACAACTATGAGATATTATTCCTAGTTTTCTCTAAATATAGACTCATATACCTTATCTAAGTAAAATTCTTACTGATTTTGTTAAGGTTTATGGAGGGTTGTCTGTGAGGGACTGATAACATACATGGATAGAGATTTGTACACCTCAAGGGAAAGTTGTAAGGGGTCAGAGACCACACTTACCATGCTTGTTCTGTGCTGGTCCCTTTATTTTTTATGAGAGTTGGAGAAATGGAAGTAAAAGGGCCACGTTAGTAATAGCTTAGGACATTTTCAGGTGCAAAGTATTGTTAATATAGAAGGATTTTATTTCAGCTGTTTTGAGTGAAAATATTATAAGTGTTATAAATGTAATTTGTAAATATTCATTGAATAACATTTATAATCATTAAATATTTATGTATTTTATATAACTTATAATAGTATTCATTAGGAGCTTAAATGTTATACCTTAGCTTCCAATGCAAACATATGAACATTTTATAGAAATATTTATTCACTGTATTTCTATACATTTCAATAGTCTATATGTAAATAAGTTACTAGCCCACACCTTCTTTATTAATTTATTTTTTATTCTTTTAAAACCAGTCCACCTTCTTCTTGTAATAGCTATTATGGCCAATAAATATGATATGGGTCTTCTCTATTTACTTGGCTGGCATAATTGCAAGTATGAATTTAACATTCTAATTTTCAGCTTTATTTGATTGAAGCCCCAGAGCATCAAACTCCAAAGACACTGCGCATATATATATATTTTTTCCTTTTTAAAAAAATTTTTAATAGATTTAGTGGGTACAAGTTGAACTCTGTTATATTTTGCATAGTGGGAAAGTCTGGGCTTTTAGTGTGCCCATTACCTCAATATGGGTGCATATGTATTTCATCTTTTTGTTTTTCGAAGTCCTGAATGAGCCAGCCCTCAAGAAAGAATGGGTTGATACTGGATTCCCTGATCTTGCTTCCCAAACATTAGATAGGATGGAATAATGGAAGCTGATTACAAGGGAGGAATGAGCTGCTTCTGCACATCAGGAACCAGCCTTTGAAATCATGAGAGTGAGAGGAGTTTTTTTTTTTTTTTTGTATTGTGTGTGTGTGTGTGTATGTATGTGTTGAAAGAGTTGTGGGGGAAGGTATTAATTTATAGGGAGGTGGTCTGTGGCTAAAATGCATATAGAGCCTGTTGACTATTCCTTAAATATTTGTCTCTTAATCTGGACATTCCCTCTATGTTGACTTATATGTCCATTTTCCCATTACATGTCACATTTGTAAATTTTAAAATTATTTGGGTATGAACACCTTGGAGGTAGGAGTAGTCATTTCCCCCAGTTTATTGATGAAAATTAATAGGAGGATTCTGGGAGATGGTGATATAAAAGGCATATGGGGGAAAATGACTAATGGTAAAAAGGAAAGAGAAAGACGATACAGTGAGAAATACAACTTAGCTGGTCACTGCTTTCTTTTTTGGGTGAGAAACATATTCTGGAAATCAGCTTAATTTTAAGAGTTCTTCCTCAGTAGTGGAATCTGATCTTATGGAATCTTACCAAGCTGTGATAACTGGATCAGTTATTCTCTCCTTTAAACACAGACTAACATTGGATGGATGAGTCATTGTGCCAATGACCTTCATGGTATTACATAATCACTTATTGATTGCTCGTTTATTTATGGGGACTGTGATTCTGTGGGATCCTTCTCTGAGATTAGGGATAGACTCTGCTGGCTGAAGGTTTCTGTTGGAATGTAGATGACAGAAGCATCCTCTGTCTGGGCTGCTTTGGGATTCTAAGATGACATTTAATTATCGTAATTTACATTTATTTCTAAATGACTATAATTTTTTTTTCTTCTATCTTAACTTACTTCAGAAGTGTTTAGATTTTCAGGTGACTGGATTTGGGAGGTGGGTAGCTTTGCTTTGTTAAGATCTAGTGTTACTGCATTGTGGTCAGAATTCACTGCCTGCATATCTTTTTGTCATTTATGAGATTTTCTTTATGGCCTAGTATGTGATCCTTTTTATAAATGTTTCTTTAAAAAGAATATTTGTATCTGTTTTGGGTACTGGCTATGTAGACACTAAACTTTTCTTATGTCTTGGAAACCTCCTGGACTCTACTCAGACATTGTTCCTTCTCTGACCTCTGGCTTGTCCTGCCTTTTCACATTCTGTCTTTTCACATCCTCCTGGGACTGGGGGGGATGAGGGAAGAAGGAGGAGGTTGGGAGCAGCATTAGCTATATGGGGCAATCTGAGGGCCAAACATTATAGGAAGAGCTCCTGGCTAGTCAGGTCATCCTTTAGCATGAATGAAAAAGTTTTTAAAATTGTTACTATAAAGAAATTGCCTCTTTAAGGGGATCCACTCCCGTTTCTTTTGGTTAGTCTTGACTGCTTAAGTTCTTTAATTTAATGAAGGGAAGTTGTTTTAGAAGAATTTAATCTGTGATAAAGGATAAATCACAACTTTTGCTCTATGTGTTCATCTCTGGGGAATTGGCTGGAGGGGAGATAGAGAAGGGGTTTGGCATGATGCTTTATGAATGGGAACATGTTGGAGATTCATTTGTTGATTTCTTTCTACTTTCTCCCTCCTCTTCTATCTTTCCACACACCTTGTTTCTGAAATATGGTGTTACTCTGGCCATTCACTGTATTTGAATGGTGGACAGTGGTGAAGAGTCCAGGCTCTGGAGCCAGTCTTCTGGGTTTGAACTCTGTCTCCATTGCTCATTAATTGTATCACTCTGGGCCAGTAACCGAATCTCTCTGCATCTTGGTTTACTCATCTATTAAATTGGAAATAGGACCTACTATTAATATGTAGGATTGTTATAGGGATTAAATGAGGTATCATATTTGTGTTTAGAATAGTGCCCCATAAATGTACCCAGTGTGTTCAATAAATGTAGAGTTCCAATGCACAAGTGGATAGCCTGTTCCACATTATTTTTGATGTGACAGTTTACATAAATAAAGGATAAATTTCAACTATGTAACATTAAAACAAAGGACTAAGTGTTAACTGTCTGAATTCTTTGAATTGCTAAATATATGAATCTCTTGAGTATTATTGCAATGACTGCGAACATTAATTGTTATTGTCATAGCTTAAATGATGATTGGCTTTTGGAGGAAAGACTATAATTCATAGATACTTTTATAATTCATATGTGCTAAGTTAAGGAGTTTTCCATGTAGATTGTCTGGTTTTATTAAAGTCACTGTATCAAAAATTGAATTAATTAAAATTGCCCTTGAAGATTTTAAGCTGTAACTAATGTTATGTTAATAAGCTTTTTCTTGCTCCCTTTGCAGTATTAATACTCCCATTCAGCTTCCAGGGATGGGGTCTGATTTATAACTCAGAAGGTCTCAGTAATTAACTATGATGGTAGTGTGTGTGTAATTAGCCGTTGGTTAAGAATATACAGTCATGTTCATAAGCAGCTTTATTTGATTTTTGTTTGTTTATTTTAAACACCTGAAACGCAGGTAGCACTTAACGAGAAAGCTTGGTCTGATTGAATTGAGTTCTTATAGTCTAAGGGTAAATGGTTTAAAACTGATTAAATCTAGGGACATAGAATGAGACATATATCATAACTGAACTTAAATCTCTAAGTATTTGACTGTAAGATATTAACTTTGGGACCTATAAGAGTGATAGGAGAAGGAAAACTCACTAGTTAATAATTTCTAAATTCACAACTTAGAGTAGCAGTGATGCTATATACCTTCGAAAATATGAACTACTTCTTGTTCTCTAGTATCTGGTAGAGAATCCTATGTTTTCAGGTGTTGTATCCACCTTCATCTAGGTTTACCCTGGCAGAGTTTTGTGGGAATTAATTACCCATGAGGTCCTGGGTAGTTGGGCTGGCACTTGGGTCATGGGATATAAGGAGGGGAGGGCGGTTTTGGAGAGGAGTCACGTGGATTCTGTGACTACGAGGCTGGCCCTCACTCGCCTCTGCTGGGCCTGCTGGTGGCTGGAAGGTGGGTACCTTACTGTATGCTGTTGCACTCGCCTCTGGGGTGTGGGCAGCCCAAGCCATGAGGCTGTGTTAAAACGTTTACTAGAAGGCTGGTAACTGAGGGTGGTTGCCAGTGACTGGCCAAACACTGTTAAAGTCCTTCTTGATTAGTACAAAGGAATGTGGGAGTGTGATTAGAGATCTGGGCACTGTGCCCAGCTCCATAAGTCATTCATTGTGCGACCTCAATGATTGTCTCTAATTTTCTTTGTGAAAAATGGAGAATAATAATGCCACCAACTTACTTCTAAGGGTGTTCTGAGGCTTAATGAGTTAATCACCCTGGGTGAAGGAAGCAGAGCCTTCCCTGGTCATAATTTTCATTGCCTCCCCAGGGAAGCTCCAGTTTGGGGCAATGAAATACTGGAATGAAGATAGGAGTGGAGTGGGCTGTCTACAACTTAGTGTATTTCAAGTCCAACTGTAGATCAGGTTTCTCTCTAGCTGGGGAATTTTAACTAACCTAAAATTTCTACATATTTTTTAGAAACACCACCAAACCAAATGTCTGACCTGCTGTTTGTGGGAAAAGAACAGATGTCTATTCTGAGAACATATTAAGAAAGATGTTAGCGGTTTTCTCCCTCTGTAAAGGAAGGAGATGGGTCAAAAGAGAAGCTTGTAGATTTAAGTAGAATTTGCTCTTATTTTCCTGTTACTGATGTGCTCTTTTTGAGAGAGTTGGTATTGTTTCATTTTGCAGATTTTTCAAGTTTTTTTTTGACAAAGAAACTTCATAGAGATCAAGCCAAAACAAAAAATATAAACACACAATTGCCTTAAATACCAAGGATGTCAGCATGAAATTAAAATGAATCGACTGACATTTCTGCTTTGAGATTTTTTAGTAAAACTAATTTAAGCTAACAGTAAAAGCTTCTGGCTTCACCTTATAAGGGAAAGTTTGACCTTTTTCAGTGTTTTTGGACTTAAGGGTATTGACATTGCCGTGTTTTGGTTAAAATTTGCTTCAAACTTCTAAAGGCTTTTGGGATTTTGGTTAATCCTTGGTTGCGGAATAGCAAATACAGTCACTTTTGTTGGTACAATGTAGTTTTCAAAACAAAGTCTTTGAAGTAGTGGATATGGTATCCCGTCCCCACCCATATGTAACTGTTAAAAAGCACACTGTTGTCATGTGAATTCTTATTTTTTTGAGCTTGCTTTTGAAGTAACTTTCACAGAGAATTCCTGTTACCTGGAAATTGATGACAGACTTACACCATTTCCTTTTTTTTTCTTAGACGTTCCATCCTCAGAGCAGCCTGAACTGTTCCTAAAGAAACTTCAGCAGTGCTGTGTCATTTTTGACTTCATGGACACGCTATCTGATCTTAAAATGAAAGAATACAAGCGCTCCACTCTTAATGAACTGGTGGACTACATTACAATAAGCAGAGGCTGTTTGACAGAGCAGACTTACCCTGAAGTAGTTAGAATGGTGAGTTTCTTTTTTTCGCCGCGGACACTTTTAAGCATCTTCCATAGCAACTCACAGGTGTATTTATTGCAGAGTGAGGTCCATTGGAGGTCACCTCCACAAGTGAGAGCCAACCTTCTGAGAGCTAAGCAAAAGTAGTCAACACAATACTAGAATTTGAAGAGCATGATTTCATGAGAATGAAATCCAGAACTTTCAACTACAACAGTATTAAAGCAATCAGTGACTTCAAAATATGAAGCCAAGATTGCCTGGGTATTATTGGATTTCTGCCTTTGGGGGAGAAAAGACACAGGAAAGTAAAAGTTTTAGATTTGTGTTTAAAAAATATTCAAGCCTGTTGGATGTCTTGATATTTCTTTCCTTACTCACTGTGATATATTAGAAATGGCTTTATGCTTAATAAAATTGTGATTTGTACAATCTAGTTAAGGCCTCTCTTGGCTTTGTAACTAATCCTTCTCTTTATAATTTCCTTGAAATTGGGGGTGTTGCCTTTCATGATTTTTGAACAATGTCTTACACTTTGTGTGGTCATTACGAGTTACAAGAGGAAGCATTATTAGCCTAATGAGTAATTATGTTCTTGTTGTGTCAACAATTTATTAGTTTTTCAAACACGGAGCCAAAATATGATATTTTATTAGATTTCTGAGGGAGGGTTGCCTTCCTTGGCATCTAGAAGATCTTGGATGGAGAGAGTGCATGCTATTTGAGGGTGGGCTGAGGAGGTGGCTGGTCTACTGACTTGTGAAATTAAGCCGCAGAAATCCAAAAGGGTCAGTGCATCATTGGGATGCCCGTTACTGCATCTGACACACTCTCTGTGTAGTGCTGAACATCTATATAGCCTTTCTATTCAGCTCTTACCATTTGTGTTCAACAAATGCAGAAAAGAGACATTTGTGATGGAGTAGATATGGTTAAAAATTATAGTTCAGATTTGGGAAGGGGCTTGAATGATCTCAGCTTGAAAAACCTATGCCTGATGTTTGAAGGTATTTTCAAAACATTGCCCAATATATTCTTCAGATCCATCTCTGAATGTATATTGGTTTTGTTGTTAATTTACAGGAATGTAGTGCTAGGATGCTGTATAGGTTAATTATCATTGTGGCTCTTGAGCAGTGCTTCTCAACCGGGGGTGATTTTGCTTTACTTTTGGCAATCACTAAAGACATTTTTGGTAGTCACAACCAGATGTGGAAGGAGGGCGCTACCAGCATCTAGTGGGAGAGTCTAGGGTTGCTGCTAAAAAACGTTTTGCAATGCACAAGACAACCCCCACTGTAAAGAATTCCCTGGCCCCAAATGTTAGTAATGCCACTGTTGAGAAACCCTGCTCTTGAGTTTGCATGTTATCTAAACCTCTAAACCTGATACTTAGGATCTTCTTTAGCCTACCTGCCCTCTTCAGAGCACAGTCCCTGGTTTTAGCTTACCTGCATCCTCAGCCAACAGCAGTATCCACTGTTTACAGCTTTTTTCTGTATCTTTCCATGGATAGTGAGTATATAAGCATATACAAACATATATATATTTATAAATACTGTTTTTTGTAAGCATACAAATGGTGGTATGCTATACCCACTTTTATACCTTTTTCCACTTAGCAATATATATCAGTACATATAAAGTTGCCTCATTCTTTTTATAGCTGCATGATACTTATTGTATGCATGTACCATGTTTAAGCAGTACCCTGTGAGTATCCTCATACACCCATCGGTTTTCCTTTGTGTGAGAGCATCTGTGTATTTGTTTATTTTTGAAGATTTTATTTTTTAGAGTAGTTTTAGGTTCACAGCAAATTGAGAGGAAGGTACAGAGATTTCCCATATACCCCTGTCCCCACACATTCACAGCCTCCCCCATTATCCACATCCCCTACCAGAGTGGTACATTTGTGACAATTGATGAACCTTCATTGACATATCATTATCACCCAAAGTTCATAGTTTACATTAGGGTTCAGTCTTGGTGTGCATTCTGTGGGTTTGGACAAATGTATAATGTATAACTTATAGCCACCATTATAGTATCAGAGTGTTTTCACTGCCCTAAAAATCCGCTGTGCCCCACCTCCTCATTGCCCATCACCTCCACCTCCCTGGAAACCACTGATCTTTTTACTATATTCACAGTTTTGCTTTTTCCAGAGTGTCATATTATTGGAATCACACAGTGGTAGCGCACTCTTTTCAGATTGGCTTCTTTTACTTAGTACCACACACCTAAGTTTCTTTCATGTCTTTTCATGGCTTGGTAGCTCATTTCTTTTTAATGCTGAGTAATATTTTATTGGATGGATGTACTATAGTTTATTTATCCATTCACCTACTGAAGGATATCTTAGTTGCTTCCAAGTTTGGCAATTATGCATAAAGCTGCCATAAACATCCATGAGCAGGTTTTTGTGTGTGCATAAGTTTTCAGCTCTTTGGGTTAAATACCGAGGAGTGCAGTTGTTATATTGTATAGTAACAGTTTAAGAAGTATGTTTAATTTTGTAAGAAACTGCCGAACTGTCTTCCAAAGTGGCAGTACTGTTTTGCATTCCTACCAGCAACGAATGAGAGATCTTCATGTATTCCCCACCTTCCCACCTCTAACTGTAATTTTCATTTTCCCTTCAAGGGCTGGCTTAAAGTGCTGCTGTTGTTTGCTGAAAAGCCTCATGCGCTTTCTCCTTCCTTCAGTTCCTGTGCCTCTTGGAAACCCACCCTTTTGGAATTTGTTCATTTGTTGGTTTTTATCCTTCTACACATTTATCTGATCTTTCTGATTAGACTATAAGCACTTTGTGTCCTGCACATCTCTGTGACTCCGTAATGCCTTCTTGCCCAGGTCTACTTGAAATTTGTCGCATGGATGAATGAATGAATTCCCTCCTAAAATATAGGCATTTCAAGCTCTCAAATTATGATTAAGATATTGAATGTCATTGGATTATATAGATTTTAAACCTAGTATTTAGCATAATCCAAAAATTCTTTCATCCTTAAGAACCAGCATGATCCTAAACCAGCTTTGGTTTCCTAAGGAAAACCATTTTCTCTTCTCCGTTATTCCCTCACGCCGCAGCCAAAGAAAAAAGAGACGTGCTGTCATTTGTATGTGTTTCAAAATATAGTTGAGCCTTACTTTAGGAGGTGTTGAGTCTATAGCACACATTTAGAAAATTAACTTTCTAGATGGTAGTTTAGGGTTCTTAGAAGTGTAATTTATTTTTCGTATCTGGTGATTTGTGAAATTGTTAGCTGCTGATTTTGTATGGTACTTAAACAACCTGGTGCATTGACAGAGAAGGAAGTATTGTGATAGAGTAGAAAGAGAAAAGCCTTTGGCAGCATGCAGCCCTGGGTTCAGATGCCAGCTCTGGCCGTAACTTATTTGTTCCATCAATGTGAGTAAGTTATTTTATCTTTGGTACCCTCAGTTTTTGTGTGGTAGTAGGAGGTACATAGGGTCAGGGGAGGGTGGCCATACTTTTTCCCACCCCCATCCATAAATAATTCCACCTAAGTAACATGGTTGTGCTTTTCTTTGTACATCAGGGTTCTCACCATCTCAAATACACATATAGTCTAAAAAATGTGTGCTACTACTCTGTGGGAAGCATTGGAACCAAGTCCCACTTGGTGCACCCTAGTCCTTTCCATTTTGGCACCTTTAAGCCCTTTGTATGTAGAAATTCTGGCACTGCTCAACTTTCCTCATTTGTGTCATACCTGCCTTTTGGGGATTTTGTGAGGATTAGTGATGATATGTGTAAAACTCTTGGAACAGTCACTAACACATGGCAAATATTCAATAAATACTACTATTCTTATGTTTTGGTGATTTTGTGATTAGATACTTGATTTTACAATCATTAGTAGAACCCACGTTTCTGTTTGTGGACTTAAAATGCTCTACCAGCAAGATGTGTAATATTGTGTTCCATTGTCTCATTGGTTCTCAAATTTTGTAATTCCAGGTTGATCCTGCCTGTTGAACAATCCTTGTCCCCACCTATTCTTTCTTGTTACTATAAAACAAAACTACTTCACTAGGATTAGTGAGAGAAATGGCAGTGCTTTTAATGAAATATCAAAGAAGTGATAGCTGGGTTTTACAAACCAGGATAAGTAATGCCTTATGATAACATGTTACAGCATTAGTACCAAAAGCCTTTGATCCAACCTGATAGGACCTATACTTAGAGAGTTGGTAGTCCTGTTAGTGGAAGAAAAGAGTGACGAATGAAAGTAATCTATGAGTTGTGGAAACTGTTTTTAACATTTAAATTAAGTCCGGATACCACCTGCAAACTGCTAGAATTAAGAAAGAAAAGCAACTCTTTTATATGCAAACAGAATGCAGGAATACCTAGTTTTAATTGCATTTCACAGATACTGTTTTTTTTTTTTAAAAACAAAATGAAGATTTGTGGCAACCCTGCGTCAAGCAAGTCTATTGGCACCATTTTTCAAATACAGTGTTCTCATTTCATATCTCTGTGTCACATATTGGCAATAATTTTCACAGTATTTGGAACCTTTTCATTATATCTGTTATGGTGAGCTGTGGTCAGTGGTCTTTAACATTACTATTGTAATTATTTTGGGGCACCATGAGCTGTGCCCCTTTATGCCAGCAAACTTGCTAAATGTATGTGTTCTGACTGTTCCACTCATTGGCTGTTCTCCATTTCTCTCCCTCTCCTCAGGTTTTTCTATTATTCTCTGAGACATAACAATATTGAAATTAGGTGAGTCAATAACCTTAGAGTGGCCTCCAAATGTTCAAGTGAAAGGAAGAGTCTCATGTCTCTCACTTTAAATCAAAAGCTAGAAATGATTAAGCTTATTTAGCCATGTTGAAAGCCAAGATAGACCAAAAGCTAGGCCTCTTGTACCAAAAACAGCTAAGTTGTGAATGCAAAGGAAAAGTTCTTGAAAGAAATTAACACATGAATTTCCACATGAGTTGTATGTAACTCACACTGGTTTTGAGCCTGGGGCCTCATGAAGCATATGTAACTCACATGTCTCTTCACCTTGGGAGCCAAGAGAACTATTTTTCTTTTTCTTTCTTTTCTTTTTTTCACTTCCAGGATGGCAGAGTAGAGAAAACAATTTTTCAAGTTACATATAACTCATGCACAGAAAACAACCAAAAATAACAACTTTTAATTAAGTCAGAAAGGACCATTTTCTTTTCAAAGTTTTTATTCTATTCTCATAATAAAACACTGTGGACACAAGGAAAAAAATTTTTTTTCTAGTGTGGCAATCAGTGTCTTAAAAGAGCTACTCCAATGAACACATGAATGATAAGAAAGTGAAACAACCTTATTGTTGATATGGAGAAAGTTTTAGTGGTCTGGATAAAAGATCAAACCAGCCACAGCATTGCCTTAAGCCAAAACCTAATCCAGAGTGAGGCCCTAAATCTCTTCCATTCTGTGAAGGCTAAGATGGCAAGGAAGCTGCAGAAGAAAAGCTGGAAGCTAGCAGAGGTTGGTTCATGAGATTTAAGGAAAGAAGCCATCTCCATAACATAAAAGTGTAAGTGAAGCAGCAAGTGCTGATGTAGAAGTTGTGGCAAGTTGTCCAGAAGATCTAGCTAAGATCGTCAATGATGGTAGCTACCCTAAACAGGTTTTCAATGTAGACCAAACAACCTTCTATTGGAAGAAGATGCCATCCAGGACTTTTATTGTTAGAGAGGAGAAGTCAATGCCTGGCTTCAAAGCTTTAAAGGCCAGGGTGACTCTCTTATTAGGTGCTAATATAGCTGGTGACTTTAAGTTGAAGCCAATGCTCATTTACCATTCCAAAATATGTAGGCCCTCTAAGAATTATTCTAAATCTAGCCTGCCTATGCTCTATAAACAGAACACCAAAGCCTAGATGACAACACATCTGTTTACAGCATTGTTTACTAAGTATTTCAATCCCACTACTGCTCAGAAAAATAGGTTCCTTTCAAAATATTACTACTCTTTGACAGTGCACCTGGTCGCCCAAGAGCTGTGATGGAGATGTACAAAGAAATGAATGATTTCATGCCCATTAGCACAACATCTGTTCTGTAGTTCTTGGATCAAGGAGTAATTTTGACTTTTAAGTCTTAATATTTAAGAAATATATTTTGTAAGGCTGTAGCTGCTATAAATAGTGATTCCTTTGATGTATCAGGGCAAAGTGAATTGAAAACCTTTCAGAAAGCATTCACCATTCTAGATGCCATTAAGAACATTTGTGATTTATGGGAGGAGATCAAAATATCAGCCTTAATAGGAGTTTGGAAGAAGTTGATTCCAGCCCTCATGGATGACTTTGAGGAATTCAAGACTTTAGTAGAGAGAGTAACTACAGATGTGACGGAAAAGCAAGATAACTAGAATTAGAAATGAAGTCTGAAGATGGGACTGAATTGCTCCAATCTCATAATAAAACTGGAACAGATGAGGAGTTGCTTTTTTTGTTGTTGTTTATTTGAGACAGGATCTTGCTGTGTTGCCCAGGTGGTCTTAAATTCCTGGGCTTAGGTGATCCTCTCGTCTCAACCTCCTGAGAAGCTGGGATTCAGGCACAAGCCACTGTGCCCAGTAGGAGTTGCTTCTTATACATAAGCAAAGAAAATGGTTTGACTCCTGAAGATGCTGTGAATATTGTTGAAATGACAACAGAGGATTTAGAATATTCTGTAAACTTTGTTGATAAAACAGTGGCAGGGTTTGAGAGAAATGACTCCAATTTTGAAAGAATTTCTACTGTGGGTAAAATACTGTCAAACAGCATCTCATGCTACGGAAAAATCTTTCATGAAAGGAAGAGTTAATTGAAGCTACAAATTTCATTGTTGTCTTATTTTAAGAAATATCCCCAGCCATTCCACCTTTCAGCAGCCAGCACTCTGATCAGTCAGCAGCCATCAACATCAAGGGCAAGACCCTCTACCAACAAAAAAGATTACAACTTGCTAAAGGCTCAGATGACTGGTAGTAGTTTTTAGCAATAAAATATTTTAAAATTAACATCTATCCATTTTTTTAGATATAATGCTATCACACATTTAATAGATTAAAGTATAGTGTAAACATAACTTTTGCATGCACCAGAAAACCAAACAATTCACATGACTTGATTGCAGTACTTGCTTTATTGTGGTAGTCTGGAACTGAACCCATGATATATCTGAGATGGCCTGTACAGCAAAATAGCCCATAGCTTATCTGTATGAGAGTAGTATGAGGTAGTAGAAAGAGCCCCAGACAGAGAATGTGGCAGGCACTGTCCTCATTTCTCATCTTCCACTTTAGTAATGGTGAGATCTTGGGCAAGTAATTTCCTGTCTAAGCTTCAGTTTCTCCTATTGTCAGTGGAGGGAGTTGAGAATGATCTCTCCCTTCCAACTCTGAAAACTACCAACTCTTTTGATCAACACGGTCTAAGAAATTTTAAATGGATTCTGCCTTTCTTAAAGTTTATAAACCATTGTTCAAAGTAGTCACTTAGGAAAGTAGCTTGTTTCCTGTATGTCTCATGGGGTCATATCTGATAGAAAAATGAAGAATCAGTACTTTCAGTTCCTTTTAGGCCTTGCTTTATTCTGCTTTGCATCATCTGAAGTGTCAAGCTTCTGTCCTTGAGGCATATTTTTTACCACATTGTGTTAATGTTGTCTTTTTGGTTTTGTTGCCATGTATCCATTTGAAAGATGTCTTAGAATTTCTGGGTTTTCAAATCTTGTATAAATTTTTATTTACCTGAACTTGAACTCTGTGTGTTTTATATTTTTTATATTTCTGCATCTGTTTTCTTAAAAATGTTTCTTTTGGTGATACTTTAAGTGTGAGATGAAATCTTGTTGGTGAAGACGTTCTTTTAGTTAGTTAAGCCCAGGTAGTTTAAGTGACTTAGTGTTACGCTTTTATAGGGCCTTTCTTTGCCAACAAGCTCACAGTCAGGTAGAGAGAATACTCATGTGGACAAATAAGACAATGTCATATATGTACTCATAAAGTATGTACAAGCGTACAGGCTAGGAAGGAGTAGAGGGAAGTGAAGTTAGGTAGGGTGTGGTCTTACAATCCATTTACAATTTCTTAGACTGTGTTGATCAAAAGAGTTGGACAGTAGGAAGGCTTTATGGAATGAGTATAACCTGGGTAGGGTATTAAAAAGATGAATGTTTTTTTCAGGTGGCTGTGAACTAGTGTTGAAATAAGAGAATTATGTAATACAAAGAATTCCAAAACCACGTGATATATAGAGGGCAACACAAGTAGTGCTATGCTGTAGCAGCATTAAGCGTGTGTGTTTTGGGGAGTGGGAGGAGGTGGATGGTGGCAGTTGAAGATGTGGATGTGGGCCAGAGTCTGAAAGAACCTCACAGACAATAGATAACCATTGAAAAGTTCTACATGGGGGAGTGACATGGCCTGATTTGTATTTTAATGGCAGTGGGGCAGAGAGATTGGCAGAGGCTGAAATTGAAGGCAGACAGGAATCACTTAATGGGACTATTGTATTGGACAGGTTGTGGAGGGCCTACGCCCAGGTGTGGAAATGGAGAAGAGAGGATGACACTTAGGAGGTAAAACTGAAGCCACTTAGCATTCGTGTGGATGTTTGAAGTGAGAGAGAGGAAGGAGTCTTGGAGAGCTTTGGCAGTTAGGAAGTTTGCGATGCTGCTGTTTGAGAAAGGCACGGCAGTAGGGATAGCAGGTTTTTAATGGAAGCTGAGGAGTTGATTTTTGATGTGTTAACATTGAGGTTCCTACAGGAGACCTAGATGTAGAAAGTAGGAGATGGAGATTAGTAGTTATGATAATGGGAGTAGGGTAGGGGAGAGAAAGAACAATGATGGAGGTCTAGATGATACCGGAGAATCATTGTGTTTCAGTGCAGTGGTACAGGTGGCAGCTAGTGGGTTGAGGAGTGGATAAAGTATGAGGAAGTTGAGATAATGACTATAGGTAATAACTGCTCACACCTTGGGTGTACGGTTTCCACTAGAGTATAATCCTATCACTTTTCTCCTACAAAAAGTATACAACCTGGTTACACTGGTTGTTTGCTATTATGATTTTTATATTTCATCTTTCTGACTTGGCTTTTCTTGGTATCAGAGTTTGCCCCACCTTCAATCTCTGATTAAATCTCTGTGTCCCTCAAGTCATAGAATAGCTTATTCCAAAGCTAATGTTATTTTCAAGCTAAAATATGTCCACTAATTTTTCTTTCTTTTCTGTCGAGGTCTTTTCTTGAGTCCCTTATTGTTTCTTGGCCACTATTAGCTTTGTTTTTTCCCACTCTCAAATTATATCCTGTCACTTGGTTATCCAAGTGCTTTATCTTTTATACATTCTTTGATTTAACTGGAAATCACAGCTCTGTTTAGTCTCTTAATAGACTAATATACTTTTTGTAGAAAATTATGAAGTTGCAATTACAGATCTCAGAGTCTGCCTACACATACTCTCAGGAGTACTTTGTTAACTTCACTGCATGCTTTATTAGCTGAAGGAAAGCGAATTTCTTTTCATAAAATAGGAACTACCTAAAAGTAGCCTTGGGATGATAACTACCAGGGTAAAATATGACATTTCCATTTTTCATCTTCCTACATCAGATTAGGAATATAAGTACATTAGTCTCCCTTTACCCATGGGGGATATGTTCCTAGACCCACAGTGGATACCTGAAATCACGGATAATACCGAACCCTACTAAGTTTTTTTCCTATACATACATACCTATAATAAAATTTAATTTATAAATCAGGCACAATGGGAGAATAGCAACTAATAGTAAAATAGAACAACTATAACAAAATACTGTAATAAAAGTTATGTGAATGTGGTGTCTCTCTCAAATTATCTTATTGTACTTACACCATGGGTAACTAAAACTGTGGGAAGCAAAACCATGGACTAGGAGGGACTATTGACTACATCTTGGCTAGAATTTGCCTTGGAGGTGACTCTTTAGATCCAAAGGAGATAAGATTTGTAGGTACGAGTTAGTAGTAAAACAACCATTGGGTGTGGCTGGGTGTGCATGTGGATAGTTTAGTTTTTTAAGATGAGAAATACAGATAATGGAAGAGAATTGAGTAACATTTGAGAAAGGCATTTAATAACCGACGTTATTGGGAAATTTGGAGGGTAGGGTAATTCTAAAAGATAGGACCTGAGAATTAGATTAGAAAGTAAAGAATTCCTTAGTGTGCAATAAAGAATTCCTCAGTGCGCAGGAAATAATTTAAGGATATGATAATGAAGATTACCAAAAGAAAATTTTAGAACAAAATCAGGAAGAATTCACTGCTCAAGGTTAGATGCAGATTGTTAGCATTTGTAATTTGTCAAAGGGTAGAGACATTGGCCCGGACTTTGTTCTTTTCTTAATTACCACCTTAAGCTGTCACTCTGTGCTACTCCAGTTAATGCTCATTTAATAATTTTTATTTAGATCTTAGAGTCTTAGATCTAAGGTCTAAGATTGATTTAGATCTTAGATTGATTTCATGAGTTCACTAAACTCCTTTATGTTGACTGCAAAATTTTGTATGTTGTATGTATTTTTGTGGGTGAAAATCACTTGTTTTTGCTTAAATATTCAAAGGTATAGCTAATTCCAAAATGGTTTGAGGCAGATTTTACCCTGTGTTCAGTAAACATCTGTGCTGCTCAGTTGGAAAATACGAGATTGGAAAGGAGCAGAGTCCTCCCATTTATGGCAGTAACTAAAGAGGAAAAATGAAGTTGTTAAAATGATTTTTACCAATGAAAACATTTGGGCTTTGGGGTTTTCTCTGTGGGAAGGTTTTTGGTAGTGAATTCAGTTTCTTAAATACGTGTCTGGCTGTTCAGATTTTCTGTTTTATCTTCTGTTAATTTTGGTAGGTTCTTATAATAGTTACACAGTTTAGAATCGTGGCCACATACTGAGTCCTTAGAGGCGTTTCGCAGAGGTATATACTAATGGAAGAAGATCGCCAGCCCCTGTACTCCATTGTTAGCAGTATAATAATCTGCAGCAACTATGATGTATGAGTTAATTCAGTCTCCACAGCAACCCTGTGAGATAGGTAGTATCATTATAGATATCATTTCATAGATAATATAAAGCAAGTAGAGGGAAGTTAAGAAACTTATCTAAAGCCACTCACCTGGGTAACTGGGTAACTGAGATGTGAACCCAGGCAGTCTTGCTCCAGAGCCCATACTCTTAACTGCTGTACCATAATGCTCCCCTGGAGTCATTCTTTCTAATAGGAATGAGGAAAAAAAGCCCCTAAAGATTGTATTCTTGTCTCTGTACTGTGTTTTTTCCTAGAGCTCTTCTAAGTACTAAAAAGGTCTTTGATTAAGCCCTTTTCTGTATCTTTTGCTGCTTCTGATAAGGTCAGACCACAGTGTGCTCTGGGGTTAAATGTTCTTTTTTATTTTTATTTTTATTTTTGAGACAGAGTCTCACTAAATGTTCTTTTTTTGCCTAAGAAATAGCTTCCTCTGCCCACCTTTTCCCCCTACCACCTCACCGCCCTATATAATAGCTTTACATTGCCTTTGTGTTATTCTTGAATTGTGAACTTTGCTTCTCAACCTTTTCTCCTGCCCTGTCACTCCCCTCCCAGTGTGGAAGAGTATGTGATGATTAGGGGGTGAGGAGGGGCTCAGGGGGAGGACTGTATAGTTCACAACTCCCCTCTCTGATCCCTCCCAGCTAGTTCCCGAAATGATCCTGTCCCCTAAGTTCATGTGCTCCTCTATGCCCCTTCAATCTCTGTCTCACCATTAGAAGTTCCAAAGAACAGACTCCTCTGCCCAGATGTGCCCCTCATGTAGTGATGTTGGCTTGCATTGTAGAGGTATGCCACCTTTGCTGCCTTGTTTGTGGTTCAGTTGCTTGAATTCACAAAAAACTCATCAAAATGCAAAGTGCTAGTGCATGAATTCAGAGTGTAAAAAGCACTACTCAATGGATAGCTGTTTGTATATATTTGAGCTATGCCTTTTCTCCCTGCAGGCAAGTTATACGGACAGCCAAGGAATCCTTAAGTTGCTTGGTCAGACTGGATTTGAGGCCAGGGGAGTTAGTTAGATGACTTGAACATTCCTCCATCTCCATGATGAACCCCCTAATTCTTGGAAGCACTTATGTTTGTGCATCCTTCTTTTCCTTTTTGTTGTCCTTTCTGGGTCAGTGGTATAGGCAGATAGGCCTGGACCCAGTCTGGCCACTTACTTAGCTTTATAATCTTGGGCAAGTCTCAACCCTCTAAACTTGTTACTCCGTTGTAACCTTATGAAGTTATTGGGAAAATTAAATTGTGAAAAATGCTCTGCACAGTGGTAAGTTTATAAAGTAGCTATAGTTATTATTATTATTTGTGGTATCACCTCTAACATCTCTAATAGACTTATCTTTTTCTTTAGATGGATTCGTATGTTTTTCTGGTTACAATGAGATTTTGCTAGCTTGAAAGCTTTTTTGTCCTTTAAGATGACTTTCCATACTTTTTTTCTGACTATTGATTTTAAACTTATTCTCTGGGAAATTTTATTTTCACCTTTTCTGGGGAGAACTCCCTGTAAATCTGCATGTCTGTGTCTTTATGTATACATTTCTATATATACTGCCTTTGGTTCATCTAAATAAATTTTTTCCTGATAGATTTGCATATTCATATCCCTATTATATTGATAATTTACCATTTCTCTCCTGCACAAATTCTCTCTTAAGGAATCTGACAGGGATTCTAAAATGTTTAGTCTTAATTTAAATGTGCTAAAGAGATGGTTTTTAATCAGGAAGCAAGTGAACTACTCATTGCTGTTGGCTTCATTTACAAGCTGTAGCTCTTCTGGCTTAACTGCTTTAAAGATTATTGAGAGTTTTTAATATACTTAGAATTGTTTGACAGCTGTGACTTGTCTAGCGCTGATATATCCAATAATATCATCTCACTGTAATGAGAATGCTTCCCCCTCCCCGCTAATAGCTGGCAGCAGAAAGCAGCCGTCCCCAACCTCTTTGGCACCAAGGACCAGTTTCATAGAAGACAATTTTTCTAGAGGATGGTCGGTGGGTGGGGGAGATGGGGTGCAAGTGGAGGCGGAGCTCAGGTGGTGATGCGAATAATGGGGAGTGTCAAAGCTGAGGTGGTGGCCCTGGGGGTCGGGGACCACAGAGTTACAGTACTGCATTCAAGTTTTGCTTTCTCTTTTCTCTAATCTTTTAATTTAACCTTGAAACTGAAAATTTGGTTTAGAGGTATAAGCAATGCTTCTAGAAAAATCTAGAAAACCAAGAAAATGGATGAAAAAAGTGGGAAATATTTCCTGTGACATGTACAAGGTGGGTGTTGGATAATCGTAGCACTTGGTATTAGTTTATACCATTTGGCTTTCTCTGGACCAAGGAGACACAGAAATGAGAGAGAGGGGTGTATTGGTTGATTCTCTATGGAGAAAGCTGGTTATACCACAGTTGTACATTATTAGTAGGAAAAAACTGAGAAAACTTGTGTCCTTGATGTGGAATTCTCAGAGACAGTAATGCTTGAGGCAAGAATTTGGCAAGAAAACAATGAGCAGATCTTTTCCAGGAGGTAGTTGGCTGATCCATAGATGAGAACAAGAAGGGATACGCTATCCAGTGACTTCTGAGGAGCAAGTTGCTTCTGAAAAGTGGGGGAGAAGATAAGCTACTTTTAGAGTAAAAATGCAGTTTCAGTGTTGAGGAGGGGTGTGGCCCAGTAGTGGAGGAGGGAAACTAAAAATGGTTCTGGCAGAGAGGAGCATGCCAAAGAGGGTAAGGGGTGACCGGTACAAGAAAGGATGTTTCTTAGTAGAAGTAGGACCAGTTATAATTGTTTGCTAAGATGGAAAGCAAGTGTATTTTTTGACAGGATAAGCAAGCTCTATTGGAGAATATGGTATTTCTGACCTTTTAGAAATGTAGGTAGCAAATAGAGAGTAGGGGCTGGGCACATAGTGTTGGGTAGTTAATGGGCTGTTTTGCAATACTGTGGAATGGCCCTACCTGCAGAAGTTAAGGCCTTTCAGAGAATGGGGTAGAATGCTGTTTGGAATGAGGCAAACCTCTTCCTTTTTAGGGACTTTTGGCTTTTTCTCTTAGGAAAGTCAGAAAAATTTGTTAAGCTTAGACAATAGAGAAAGTATTGGGAAGCTGAGTTTTGTTTTTGTGCCACCTTTAATAACAGATTGGGAAATGTGTTATATCTTATTCTGGAAAGTAAGAGTAGTTATTTTAGGAGCAAAATAATCATAAGGCAATGATGATTAAATGCACATTTAAAATGTAAGCTAACAGAGTGGGTGGTTAGGTCCTGCCCCTAGAGCCTTCTCTTGGTTTCCTAAAGAGGAATTTACACTCACACTCCTGTGCCCACCCTGCCTCCCAGCGCAAGATGAGGCCAGCTATGCATCACCGGGGGAGGGCTCTCCATCCAGTCCTCCCCAGAAGTGGCATATCTTATCCACTTTGTTAGGAAGCAGTAGTATTGGGGTAAAACGGAATGTTATTAATAATCTATGAACAGAATCTATGGTCAGATGTAGGTCAGGTGTGTGTTAATTACTCACTAGCTAGCTCAGGGTTTTGTTTTGCTAATGAAAAGTCACAGAGACAGAGACAGACATACACAAAGACCACAGAGTAAGAGACAGTGACAGTTTGGGTGGTGTTTCCTGTTTATTTTTAGTGATTTCAATTAAGAACACATAATCAGTGCTCAGAAACGTACATCAGGAGCCTCAAGTGTTTTGTTTTTGCTTTTTAAAAAATTCACATTTCAAAAGGCTTAATTTTTCTTTCAGTGTTAGCTGATTTTGAACCATAAAATGTTCAAAGTAGATATTTAGAATTTATGTTCTCAAAAAGCCCTGTGTTGGTATTGTTTTATTGACTTGTGCACTTTGGCTTTTACACAAATCACTTAATTTACCAGTTTTTGTAACTTTCTGGGACTTAGGGACCCATAGTCCACAAACAATGAAATGCAGCAAAGCCCGGGTATCACGTGGCTAGCCTGTGTGGGGCAGGAGTGCTTGACTGCCAAGGCTAGCAGTACGAGGGCCTGCGCTGATTTATACACAGTAAGCACTATGACTATTGCAGTGTTTACAGCTCTATTTTTGGATTCTAAGATTTAATATCAACAGTCTTCACTTTTAGATTCACTGCTACATTTCCAATTTTGGAGAGAGTGCAATATAGTTGTCTCTGTGTGAAATATCATTTCCTGTGATCGTTTTGTGTGGGTATAACAGACTCAAAAGATAATTAATTTCACATTACTGTCACCATTTCAGCAGGTAAAAAGCTGCCTCTTATTTTGTGCAAAGTTTAATCTTGAAATAGGAGCCTAACAGGAGTGGAGGGTTCATGGTCGGAATTTGTGGGTAATAATGGTGGAGAGGTAGGGAAGGGTTTAGATTATAGAGAGCTGGGCAAGCTAAGTAGAGGAGGTTAGACTTAATCATGTAGATAGTGAGTAATGAGTTGTAAGGATTTTTAAACAGGAAGTAAAATGTAAATGATGTTCTTACTTTTCTTTTTCCAGCCACTACAAAGAAAGTCTGTGTTAAGGAGGATTAGGCTGGTAGATTTAACCCAGCATGGCCTTTGGCATAGGACTGTTGTTTTAGTCTTGTCAGATGGTAGGCCAAGGAAGAGGAAATGAAGAAGAATTTCTAAAGGGAACTCCCCATCTCCTATATTCCTCCCCTGCCCATGCTCTCACAGAAAAGAAAAGAAAAAAAAAATCACCCCTGGTTTCATTATTTAAATTCAGTCATTACATTTGCACCAATTCCTTCCTAGTCTGTATTTTTATGACTTTTTTTCTCTTAAAAATTCTTTAAAAAAATTTAACTATACTTAACATGCAATCAGATTTGAAGAATGGGTCGTAAGCAGTGGACATTCAATGAATTTAACAATTATATATACTGGTATAACCTTCACCCTAAAGGAGATCTAGAACATTGCCGTCACCCCAGAAACTCCCTTGTACTCTTTTCCTATTTTTCCTTGTTAAATATTTTTTTCTTAATCTTACTATATATAAAGTTTTAGATTCTGTTTTTTTAAATCTCTTTAGCATTATGATGTAAACATGCTTTCACGTAGTTAAATGCCTTTTAAAATGATTATTCTAATGGTTCCTAGTAGTCCGTTATGTGGATATTCCATCATTTACTTAGCTGTTTTTGAAATTTGGATGTTTAAACAGTTTCCAAATTTCCACCATTAAAAATAATAGTACTACAAGTACCAAAGAGACATTTTGAAGTAATAAATAAAATGACTCTTTCACAAATTGTATATAGCAGCAGATTATCTTTTGAATGGGAAGGTGGAAAGAGCATTCTCTTTCAGGGATAAGTGGAGGCCAATGAGGAGGATGAGATTGGTTTTGAGCAGACTGAATTTGAGATGCTAGGGAGATGTCTAAGCTGCTCTGTATGTAGCTGGAAATAAAGGAATTAAGGGTGTCCATGTGCCTGAACACAGAGGTCAGAGTGGAAAAGGTGATAGAGAACTGATTATTGAGAGAAGAGCAACATAGCAAGGATTGACCCTTGCTTTACTTTGAGTTCTAGTGCTACTTTTTTGCGGGGAGGGTAGAGTGGGGTAGAGATTTGTGTACTTGTTCATTGGATGACATCATTACTTGGGGGCATTCATTTGAATTCTATATTTAGTGTCCCCAGATGCTGAATTTGCTTCATTTTTCTATTTTGCTCCATACTAGGACCTACTAATGTAGTGTTTGTTTTTTTTTTTTTGAGACAGAGTCTCACTCTGTTCCCTGGGCTAGAGTGCCGTGGTGTCAGCCTAGCTCACAGCAACCTCAAATTCCTGGGCTCAAGCGATCCTCCTGCCTCAGCCTCCCGAGTAGCTGGGACTACAGGCACGCGCCACCATTCCCGGCAAATTTTTCTATATATTTCAGTTGGCCAATTAATTTCTTTCTATTTTTAGTAGAGACGGGTCTCGCTCTTGCTCAGGCTGGTTTCGAACTCCTGACCTTTAGTGATCCTCCCACCTTGGCCTCCCAGAGTACAGGCGTGAGCCA
>CAUYRT010091188.1:0-20651 GCA_963574885.1 Lepilemur ruficaudatus | reverse complement strand
AAAAATTAGCTGGGCATGGTGGCTCATGCCTGTAGTCCCAGCTACTTGGGAGGCTGAGGCAGAAGGATCGCTTGAGCCCAGGAGTTTGAGGTTGCTGTGAGCTAGGATGATGCCACGGCTCTAGCCCGGGCAACAGAGTGAGACTCTGTCTCAAAAAAAAAAAAAAAAAATTTAAACATTTTGTGCTTCGAAGCAATAAAGTGAAAAGGCAGGCCACAGAATGGGAGAAAATATTTGCAACTTATGTATCTGATAAGGGACTGTATCCAGAATATATAAAGAACTCTTATAACTTAATAAACAGGCAAATAACCCACTTTAAAAAATGGCAAGGAACTTGAATAGATATTTTTCCAAGGAAGATTTCCAAATCTAGAAAGCAAGGAAGCACACATAAAGACACTTGGCATCATTAGTTATCAAGAAATGTAAATCAAAACCAGATAAGATACCATTTCATGCCCACTAGGGTGGCTAGAATCAAAAAGTCAGATAATAATAAGTATTGGCAAGGATTTGGAGAAATTGGAACCCTCATGCACTGCAGTTATGAATGTAAAATGTTGCAGCCACTTTGGAAAAAATGCTGGCAGTTCCTCACACAGTTAATTATAGAGTTATAATATGACCCAGCAATTCTACTTCTAGGTACATACATAAGAGAAATGAAAACAAAAGTCCATGCAAAAACTGCACAAATGTCTATAGCAACATTATTCATAACAGCCAAAAGGTGGAAACAACTCAAATGTCCATAAACCAATAAATGGGTAAATAAATGTGGTATATGTATACAATAGGATATTACTTGGCCATGAAAGGAATGAAGTACAGATACATGTTGCAAACTGGATGAACCTTGAAAGTATTATGCTAAGGGAAAGAAGCCAGTCACAAAAGACCACATATTATATCATTCCATTTGTATGAAACGTCCAGAATAGGCAAAGCTCTAGAGACAGAAAGTAGATTATTTGTTGCTCAGGGCTGAGGGGGATGAGAGGATGGGGGGAGGAGATGACAGCTAAAAGGTAGGAGGTTTCTTTTTGAAGGGATGAAAATGTTCCAAAATTGAATGTGGTGATGGTTGCACATATCTGCTAATATACTAAAGACAATTGAATTTTACCCTTTACACGGGTGAATTGGATAGTATGTAAACTATATCTCAATAAAGCTTTTTACAAAAAACAAAAGAGTAGGCATATAAGGTTGCTTAGGAAATTGCTTGTCATGTAAAGTTAGGCCAAGTATATCTGTATATATTCCTGTGAACAGTGCCATTTTAATTATTATATAAAATCCAGGACAGAAACAGTAAAGTGCTGGGATCTTATCACCTAGTTCTCTAATTTAAAATTAAACCTGTTACTCAGTTCTATTAGCTGTAGCCTACATTTCCATGTCACTGATCACTTTACTCTGGCTATTTATAGTCTTTAGACTGAGGCTCTTAGATAAGTTTGGCTTAGAAAGGAAAAAAAAGCTATTTTCAGAGTAATAAGTTCTATGAGCCAGTAGGTTAATAAAATTATAGCAACACCAAAGTGTAAAAAAAATTCTCATTGACGTGGTAATGGGAGGGGACACGGTCAGATAATGATATTCTTGAGGTTGAGACAGTGTTAACTCTTTAGCCCTAGTACACTTGAATGTTTTTTCTGAAATGTTCGATGAATGCTCCCAAGGAAATGGCCGTATATTTTATTTTTGTTCTGATTTTTGATGTTGTGATGCTAGAAATATTATAACTCATTTTAATGACTTAGTAATGACGATAGCACCCACAGTACACTGAATACTGTAGAGAGCAAATAAAAAAAAGACAGGTATTAATTCACTGGGACCTTTGGGCTGGGAATCAGGGTTTCTTACAAGCCAGGTCACTGGTTGCATCAATCCACACTGATCTACCCAGACTCATCTGGATTGTACCAGATGCTTCCTAACAATCTTATCAGCTCCTGCCTCTGTGATGCTAAGATCTTGTGAAAGATGAATCATCTGTATGTATTTTTTTATCACTACAATGGTTCTTTTTTATTTCAAAATATTAAGGGAATATAAATGTTTTAGGTTACATGGATTGTTCGGTAGTGCTTGAGTCTCAACTATAGGTATGTCCATCATCCAAATAGTGTTCACTGTACCCATTAGGTAGGTTTTTGCCCCTACCCTCCTCCCCCCCCGGTTAATTTCCACTGAGTTTTACTTCCCTCTGTGCACGTGGGTGCTCATCAGTTAGTTCCAATTTAATAGTGAGTCCACGTGGTGTTTGTTTTTCCATTCTTGACATGCTTCACTTAGAAAAATGGTGACCAGTTCCATCCAGATGGGGGCAAAAGGTATTATTTCATCTTTTCGTATTGATGATTTGTACTCCATGGTATACATATACCACATTTTAATAATCCACTCATGAATTGTTGGGCACTTGAGTTGATTCTACATCTTTGCAATTGTGAATTGTGCCCCCATAAATGTTCAAGTGCACATGTCTTCTTGATGAAAAGTCTTCTTTTCCATTGTGTACACACCCAAGAATGGGATTGCTGGATCAAACAGTATGTCTACTTTTAGTTCTTTGAGAAATCTCCATACTGTTTTCCATGAAGGTTGTATTAATTTGCAGAAGAAAGTTAGTAAAGAGTGCTGCGTACATTTCACATGCCATCCTATCAGATAATTGGATAGCAGTGACATTTCTGGAGATTTAGCTGCCTTAGATGGGTTGAGCCCTGACTTGCTTGATCCTGTCTTTTTACTATGGATGCATTTCCTCCACCTCTTTAGCAGTCTGTAGTCCTGACAGCAGGATTTTCCAAAGGATCCTGTAAAGTATTAAAGTTTGTTAGATCTCTTTACTGCAGGACTTCTCAGAGCCTTTAATATGCTAAATTGAGACAATCGTTACAACATTTTCAAAGCGAATAGACTGTGATGAAGCCCACACTTATCAATACCTCACTGAACTAAAGTTCAGAGGAATCCAGTTTAGAGGCTTCTGTGCCCTCAGACACCTCCAAACCAATGTCAAAATTCACCTCCCCCAGGAAATGTCCTTTGGTTGCTCTGTGTTTATTCATCCTTGGGTCACCTGTGTTTGGCACAGTTCCTGGCATTATAAGGCCTGACACATAGTTATTAAAATATGTTTGCGGAATAATGTTGGAAGGAACAAATGAAAGTGTACATGGTGGACTATAGCCAGCTGTTCTCTCTGCTAATCAATATTTATGCATTAAACTTGCATAGTGCAAATTAGCTCTGCTTATGAATGATTTTTCACGTAAACCAGAGTTTCAGGTTTGAGGTCCGAAAGGTGCTGCCACGCCAGCTAATTTGTAACCCACTTTGCTGGTGCCAGATACTTTATTTAGTGGTGTTGTCCTGACCCTGCCAAGCCCCACCTTCCAGCCTCAGCACAGGTCCCCTTCTCCCCTTTGAGCTCTTTTGCACACATAGATCAAGCACTAAAAATTTTCATAATGGGCCGGGCGCGGTGTCTCACGCCTGTAATCCTAGCACTCTGGGAGGCCAAGGCGGGAGGATTGCTTGAACTCAGGAGTTCGAGACCAGCCTGAGCAAGAGCAAGACCCCGTCTCTACTAAAAATAGAAAAAATTAGCCAGGAATGGTGGCACACATCTATAGTCCCAGCTACTCAGGAGGCTGAGGCAGGAGGATTGCTTGAGCCCAGGAGTTTGAGGTTGCTGTGAGTTAGGCTGACGCCACAGCACTCTAGCCCAGGCAACGGAGCAAGACTTTGTCTCAAAAAAAAAAAAAAAAAAGAATTTTCATAATGAAAACCAAATTAGACCTATGATGCCCCATTATTATAAATGTTCTGCTATAAGGCCAACACCTTCTCTGGACTCTTGAACCTCATACTTTCCTCCTTCTGCTTAGAAGAAGGAATGAACTTTTATTAATATATATTCCTTTTGAGTTTCTGTATGAGTGCATGTGGAAGAATCTCTGCAAATGCAAAGCTAAATGTCTCCTAAGCCCTTGGGTTAGGTACAGTGGGGCACACATTGATACTGGAGTTTCCTGACTGGCAGACACCCCTCCTACAGTTCTCATGTCCAATAGGTATGCCATGAATACTTTCACCCTACTGTCTTCTGAGAATTGAAAAAATGTGTATTGACCCACATCTGCCCTTCTTTCAGCAGACAAAGATGAGGATTGTTTATGCCTTAATTCAGTTGTCAAGTAAAAACTCTACCTCCTTTCTTAAAGCCCTTGAAGCATGCAAGTCAGGTGAGAATAATTTGTTTTTAAGTTGCCATGTTTCCTTTAAATAGTCTAATGTTATTTAGAAGTATAAAGGGTTATTTTACTCTGGCTCCTTTGATATCTTTCAGAAACTCATGAATTCTTAGAGAATTACCGTTTTACTTTTCCAGATAGTCTCAAGATCATTTTCCACACAACACTCATGTACATTAGGGACTGTTGCTCATGTCAGGAAGACATTTACACTCTATACAATAGAATAAAAACTATGTTGTAGAAAACAGTTGCCAATGGAAAAACCAGCCAGATTTGAGTGATGCAACAAATTTAATTTGTGTCACCTCAATTTTATGTGCATACAGGTTGAGTTCTGGCAGCTGAAGACATCACAGGTTAAATCCTCTGCCTTAGCTAGTTTTTTTTTTTGTTTTTTTTTTTAATAGCAAGACTTTTTCAACTTGACACTAAATTCCATTTAGTATTTTTATTCAGAATGCCATGGCCAGGCATGGTGGCTCCTGCCTATAATCCCACTGCTTTGGGAGGCCAAGGCAAGAAGATCACTTGAGGCCAGGAGTTCAAGACCAGCTTGGGCAACACAGTAAGACCCCATCTCTACAAAAAATTTTAAAAATTAGTTGGTCATGGTGGTGCATGTCTGTAGTCCCAGGTACTCAGGAAGCTGAGGCAGGAGGATCACCTGAGCCCAAGAATTTGAGGCTGCAGTGAGCTACGATCATGCCACTGCACACTAGCCTGGGTGACAGAGAGACAGCCTGTATCGATTTAAAAAAAAAAAGAAGAAGAATGCCATGCAAATGAATTATGGTTTTGGCACTCTCCTTGTCATTTTTTCTTCTTTAAGATGTGCTACTGCTGGGGATGGGACTCATGGCCTTACTATTGAGGAGATATATATACACATACACATATACCTACACACATATACACAGTCATCCCTCAGTGTCTGTGGGAATTGGTTCTAGGACCCCACAGTTACCCAAATCCACAGATACTTAAGTCCTTTATATAAAATGTGATGTAGTATTTGCATAGAACCTCTGTATATCTTCCTATATACTTTAAATCATCTCTAGATTACTTTTAATACCTGATACAATGCAAATACTATGTAAATTGTTGTTTTACTATATTGTTCAGGGAATAATGACAAGAAAAAAAGTCTGTAAATGTTCAGTACAGATGCAGCCATCTATTTTTTTAAAATATTTTCTATCCACATTTGGTTCAATCCACAGATGTGATACCCATGAATATAGAGGACTGACTGTATGTATTTGTATGTATGTGTATATATATATATAAATATGCATAAAATATATATTTTTTAATAGTTTAAGACTCACAGGAACTTGCAATAATAATACAGAGAGTCCTGTTTACCCTTCATGCTGCTTCCCCCAATGATAATATGTTACATAACCTTAGTGCATTGTCAAAACCAGGAAATTAACAGTGGCATAATACCGTTAACTCAAATACAGACTTTATTTGGATTTCACCTTTTGTTTTGTTTTGTTTTTTTGGTTTGTTTGTTTGTTTTTTGTGGAGGTGGGATATAGTTTTAAGAAATGCAGGCCAAGTGTGGTGGCTCATGCCTGTATAATCTCAGTACTTTGGGAGGCCGAGGCTGGAGAATTGCTTGAGTTTAGGAGTTTGAGACCAGCCTGGACAATATAGTGAGACCCCATCTCTACAAAAAGAAAAAAAAAATCTTATCACACGTATCGATTTATATAACCTCACCATACAATCAAGATCCAGATTGATCCATCAATCAGCACAAAGAAACTCCCTCATTTTACCCCTTTATAGTCATAGCCTGTCCCCAACCCTAACCCCATTCAAACATTAATCTGCTCTCCATTTCTATAATTTTTTTACTTTGAGAAAGTAATAGAAATGGAATCATATAGTATATAACCTTTGAGATTGGCTTTTTTTTTTTTACTCAGCATAATGCCCTTGACACCTACCAGTGTGTATTAATTGTTTGTCCCTATAATTTTTTAGGTAATATGAATAGTATCTATCAAGCTGCATTTGTTTGTTGTTAGGTAAGACCAAAGTCAGAAAGATCAAGCCAGTAGCTGAGCAGATTCAGGAACTGGGAGCAAACTAGGCAGAGGTTGGGGAGGCTGCAAGACAGAGCCAGAATTGGGTTTGAGAGGGAAGGCTGTGGCCATGCTCTGCACCGAACCAGGAAGTGAGACTGCATCAGAGATATGGCCAGGACCAGCACACAATCTAGAATTAGGTGTAACCAGAAGGAAAGATTAGTAAGGGAGGTGAATGATGAAAGCCTAGTGTTCCTGCCACCTGCCCAGCTTGGGCCTCAGCGTCACTGGGCCTCAGGGTCACTGTTCTCCCTGAGTATCCTGATATGGTTTCTGTCCTGTGGTATCTTGTGTTAATATCATGCCCAGAATAAAAATTATGGTACAGGGTGGGGGTGGGAATACCCTAAGAGTATTAGGCATTTTTTCAAAGTAAAGGAAATTCCTACCCACTGACCTAATACAACAGTATTCCACATTCCTGCTGTGTGGAAACTGGTGATTCGGCTCAAATTTACAAACCTTTTAATGGTGGAGAAGAAGGAGGGAGAAATAGAAACTGGGCTTCTTAATTCTAAATTTATAATTAGAACCATCAAACCCTTATTTGAGCAGCCAGACATCTTTGCTTGTCCTAGATCTGATTATAAAGTGATAAAAGGAATGGAACTTGGAATAAATTAAAATAAAAGGCAACTTTGCAGAATTCATCGCTTGATATTACTGTAAGCCCTACAAATGTTGTCAAAGCTGTAAGGAGGTTTTGATCTATGTTCAGTTACTCGTCACATAAAGATTCAATCATTGAGACAACAAGGATTGCCACGGAAGAAAGGAATTTTTAATATGACCGACATCCTGTCAGGAGAATGAGAGAAGCTGCCTCAAATCCATCTGTCCAACTAATGGAGATTGTGGACTTTTTAAGGAGGGCCACATGCCTTGGGGCAGGTTGCAAGTCCTGGCATCAGGAAGCCTTCAGAATCTCAACTCCTTTATCTTACAGAAAATCCATCATTTATGGGAAACAACTCAAAAGGTCAAGTAGTTAGTTAAGGGAGAGGAATAGAAAAAAACATATAGGGGTCCTTGAAATTTGTTCATGGAGTCGGTTCCACAAATATCTGTGACCTAGGATAAAACCAGTAAGCAGCTGGCATCTATTAATTGCTGCCTCATGTATTTTATTCAGATATTCTCCTCTCACCTTTCAGTTTGGGAATGTAGCCACATGTGGCCCACCATTTCTGCTCCCTCCATGAAGTGGGACCGAAATGATTTGGAGTACATTGCCTAACAACAAAACCCTTCTTTAGATATCCACAAAGCTCATTCTCTTCAACTCCACAGGTCCAAGCTTTCAACAGCAGAGCTATTTTCCCATTTGATAGACTCCAGAATTCAAGTTCAAGTTTGCCAGTGTAAAGGGTCCTCCTCCTAGGAGAGGGTGCTTGGGTATGGGGGTTCCATGACACAGAAGATCCCCTCTACCCTTGACATAGATGGAGCACAGTTAGAGCAATGAAAGGAAGCCAAGCCAGGCCACCAATTTTGTTTGAATGAGGTGTGTATCATGTTTGTGCCCCACCCTTAGCCAACCCCAACACAATTATACAGTGACCCTCTTCTGCAGAGCTCAAGACATTTTTACATTCGACCACACTACTGGAAAGAACAGATAATGGCAATGCTGACCTGGCAGCCACCTTATTTTGGTATGTGAACCTATACCTTCAGACCCTGAAAAATTCTCCTTACTGAAATCTCCTCCTTGTTCTGTTGCCAAATTAACTCTGGGACATAGCAAGTTTTAGCTTTAGTTTTCTCATCTGTAAAATGAATGTCTTGACTCAGTTTCTCATGTCCCTTCTGGCCCTTTATCCTCCTAGGCTGTGTGTCTTGCTAGCCTTGAATGTGACTGATCAGAATGAAGGGGAAAAGCCCCAGGGCTGCCGTGAGTGTGTGCATTCATGTTATTTTCACGAGCTAGAGGGGGACAGCATTAGCTTGCCTTTGCAAATGGGTAGACCTGGGATAATAATACTGGCAGATGGGTTTTACTATGTGCCAGAGACAGTTCTAAGCAGTCTATATGATTTAACTCATTTTATTTTCATAGTAACCCTATGAGGAAGATACTATGATTATCCCTATTTTACAAATGAGGGAACTGATGGCCAGAGAGGTTAGTTTGTCCAAGGTCCCAGGGCTAATCGGTGTCAGAGGCTGGATATGAAGCCGTGCAGTTCGGCTCCACTGAGTGGCTAGTGGGGAAGAGACTCCAGACCCAGGAAACAGAATCCCAATCTTTATCAGCTGAGTTATACCCAGGTTTTGGTTTTTAATTCCGACCTAGAGAAAACACTTCACGCCACTTTTTGGTCCTGAAATGATATAGGAAATTCAGGAGTTCAGTATGTGGGACAGAGAAAACAACTCCTGTTCTTGAGCCAGAAGTCATGGAATCTACATTGTTGGATATAGCCTCTAATTGCTTTCTCCTTGCAGCAAAATCCAATCATTTGTAAATCTTGGTTGGGACGTGTTAGTGGAAGAGTCCCTGAGTTTCCTGTACAAATGTATACAGATGTTCAATCACCCCTGGGCCTCTTGACCCTGAACATAAACCACTAACCTCTCCTAGGCAGAATCAAAATCCATGGCCCAGAGGCACCTAAACCCAGTCCTACATGGGAAGGTCTTGAGTGTGTTTGCTGGAAGTTTCCTTCTGCCAGTGCAGCCCTTGCTGGCCCTCTCTGACCTCCAGGACTCTGCATCCTCTGGGCCTATCTGACATTCCTCACTGTAGCTGACTCAATCCCATGCTTGCCCAACTATAATTGCTGCTGGACCCATCCTGCCCACCCTAGCATCTCACCCTGGACCCCTCCTCGCCTTGGGTACAGGTCAGAGAGTAACGTGTGGAACTCCTTTACTATATTTAATCATGTTGGCCAAAACAGAGGCAGGAAAAATGCTCATGAAATTTTTAATCTCCATTTGGAAAAGGCGTCATGAAGGGTAATGGTGATCTTTGACCAAATGCCCCAGAGGAGGAGGGTTCCCCGCGCTCAGTATGCTGCCTTGCTCTCTCACCCCATCACTTTGCTTTCTCGATGCCCTGAGGTGAAAATACTTTCCCTTCCTTGTCAGCCCTCATTTCTCTCTCCTAAATTACATTCTTCTATGCATGCATTATAAAGTTCAGAGAACAAAGGTTCTCACCAGATTTTCTCATAAAAATATAAAAGAATCTCCCTTCTCTGAAAATATGTAGGTTATAGGAGTTTTAGTAGTGCTGACATGATGTTCCAGGGACACTCCAGTGACAGATTTAGCCCTGAAGAGAAAATCCCCTCTCCCGCTCTTTTGTTGCTAAGACTGCCCTATAGAGACCATTGCTTAACTAATTTTCCTGGCATAACATTCATCTTGAAGACCTCATTTGGTGCTAATGGAGTTGTGTTAAGTACCCTAGCAGGGTACTTTTCACAGTTTATTAATGAACTGTTATATAAAGTATTGCTGACTTAACAGGGTCGCTGGGTCAGACAATCCTACCTGGGCACGAAAGAAAAATATAACAAAATAAAAGCATAAAATACATCTTACTGGGCAAAGTAGAAGAAGAATGAATAGTTATCCCTTCAAACCCTTTGGAGGAGAGTTCTGGATGTATGCTGGGAATGAATTCATCCAGGAACACAAGATGATGAGCAGTTGGTAAAATCTGGCTGGTGGCTCCATTTAGAAGCACTCAGATTCCCAGAATCACTGCGACAATATGATGGCTGTCATTTCAATTTACCGACGTGACAAGACTGGCTCAGGTCTGTGTTGAGTAGTGCACTGTACTTAGCATCTAGACATGATGTAATATTCACAGGAACCCTCTTAGTTGGGGAGGCAGTGGGCAGGATGGTAAAAAACTAGGAATTAAGGATATTATAAAGGCTTAAGTAGGTGTGTTTATCTCAGGCTTGTCAGTTAGGATTTTGTTTCTAAAGCTGAGAGAACTGCTGGATCAAAGAAGGTAGAATAAAACTGATATGTTCCTCATAGCACCAGGGGAATCCATCAATTGCATCAAACCATTACCCGATTAGCAAAAGCCTGGGAAATCCTGTGTCAACTGAAGGTTGGCATAATAATGCTCTTAACTGGTTCCTTTACGTGGGACCAATTAAAGGAGTTACCAGACACTGCCGATGCTGCTAGGAAACCAGTCCTAGCAACAATAGCACATGGAATTTGAGGGGATTGAGAAAGGTGGCGCTAGAAGAATCAGCTTGCTAGGTAGCAAGATAATTTGGCTGGCTGTGAGAACCATGCTGGTGGAGTAGTGGTGTTGATCTGTGAATCAACAGGAAAGTTGGCAGGAAAGAAATGGTTTCCCAAGAGAGGGTCAGAAATAATCTTTTGGAGCACTGGGTGACAGCTATTTGAAATCAAACTGCACATAATGGATGTTGGTCAACAAAACCTTTGCCCACAAATATGTTGATGTGACAACCACTCATCACCTTAACCCCATTTTATGAAATCTACCTGCCTCTGGTGTTTATGTTGGAGATGGGGGTTAATAATGAAAGAACAAGGTAATCTCATAATGCACTTATTCCCAATAGGCCTGCAATCTGTGGCTCTAACGGAGCAAGAAAGAGAGAGATCCTGAATCCTCATTGCCATGGGACTGCCACTCCCCAGTAGGGCCCTAAGCACAGAGGATGCCATAGACTGAGGGTCAGCAAACTTGTCTATGAATGACCAGATAGTAAATGCTTTAAACTTTTCAGGCCACCTGTGGTCTCTGTCACAAATTGTTATTATAGCCCTTTTAAAAGACGTTAAAAAAAAATATTCTTAGCTCATAAGCTGTACAAACACATAGTTTGTGGGCCCTTGCTATAGACGTGTACACTCTTTGTTACTAGCTAAATATATGTCTCCAAATTTGGATGTGGTCTCCTACGCTGATGAGCTGGGATCCTGTTGTTCATCTAGCATAACACCAAGGCTTCAGCTGCCTGCTTCATGCCTTCCTGGTCAGCACAAATGCTGATACCCTGGTTATTGCTATTTCTGTGAGTATTAAAGTCCTTTGTCTCAGAACCAAGAGTCTCATGTCATCTGGCAGCATCCATGAAACTGGCAGGCTAACTTACTAGCTTTCCAGTAAGGTAAAAACCTGAGACCTCTCACAGTTCTTGAGAGAAGCAGGAGAGGGTAGAAGGTTGGGGGGAAGGGAAGGAAAGGGAGTGTGTGGGAGAAAACACTATGGAAGAGAGATGATCCAACTGAAGGGCCATTGCCCCACCCCAACTACGCTGGCCTCATTTTTAAGTCTTCAAAGCTTACGTTTTGTCCTTCACAGAATCACAGCCCTTCCTTTTGGAGTAAAATGAGCCTCCCCTGGAGGCTAGAGTTTGCCAACATCAGGTGGGTACCTGAAACACAAGTTGTAATCTCATATAGCTCTTTATTGTAAAACAAAAGGAAATCTGACCAGGATTAGATTTTACTCAAATGGCCCAGAGTTTAGGTATAATTCAATTAAAAAGGGAATTTATCCTTTATTGTAGGAGGAGATCTATATATATATATATATATATATATATATAGTTTTAACTAAGAAGAAAAACTGACACTGAATCTGATAGTGAATGTTTAGACATTAGTGACAGCCATCACTGTTGAAGTGCAGAGAGAAAATTGGATCTAACACAGAAGGGTATGTTAGAATTTTCCCCACATTCTAGTCAACTTCCTATTTGCGGCTGGATTTGCTGATGGAATACCCTTAACCCCAATCCTGAGTGCACTGTACCTTAGAAAAATGATCCACAATTGTATTTTAAATCGCTAAACAATTAAGATATAAGATCTAGATGATCACATACAATTTATTATTTCCAACAGCTGAAATCAGAACTCTTGAAATAAAAACTAACCATATAAGCCAGGGATTTAGTGAGTCAGAGTCTCTTTGGGAAAGTTGATGTGTGGGCCCCTGAGAGGCAGGGTTGGAGTCAGGAACAAAGGCACTAATCCAGCCTGTCAGATTTGCCCGACAGCACCGCTGCACCTCCGACAGCGTCTCTGTGATGGAGCAGGTTGCAGGTGGCAATGGCATCATCCTGAGGTCTGAACGAGAAAGTGAATGCAGCACAGAGCCCTGCAATTCCTGCCCCTGATCCTGCTCGATACCGCTTGACTTATCTGCACACACAGCTGGGAGGTTCCAGCCTGACCCCTAGGAGCAATTCGTTATTGTGACAACCCTGTATGCGCAATGCTCTCCCTTGTCCCAACACACACAAGGAGCAAAGTTGAATACATTTAGTCTGATTTGTGTTTTGAGATTTAAATGTTTGAGATGTAGGTGGTGACTGATTCACCCCACTGTGGAATCTCAAGATGAGAAAAATAGGAAGGGGCCTGGGAGTTCTCGGTTTGGGGGAGGATGGTTATGCAGGCACAAAACCATGGTAGCAAATCTGTTACCCAGTTTCCTAAGAAGAGCTGCTCTTCTGTCTCATCCTGTCTCTGAGCGTTATTAATCAGCCATGTTGCAATTGGCATGCTCCAGAGCACACAGGGTTTATGTCCTTGTGCACTTCTCTCTAGGAGCTAATTAATATATTTTTGTTGATGAGGAAGTGCTCTCCACGTACGTGTTTCTTCTCCTTGCATCATAATCAAGTCTCCTGCCTTAAAACCAAGTCACCCACCACCACCGCCGCCAGCTGTAAAACACCCTCTGCTTCAATCCTGGTCCCCATTTATTTAACTTCTATCTTTTCCTTATTTTAAAACCCATTCATTAAAATAAAACAAAAACTCAAAAAACCTTTCCTAGGATTACTTGGAGAAGATTTGACAGGAACAGGAAGGAGAAAATTCCAGCTTCATTCTAGCTCTACTCACAGTTTATTTTATGCCTTAAGGAGTTGCTTTTGATGTTCTTCTTTTGAAACAATTTGCACTATTAAGAAGAAATATTATTAATAACAATTAAACCATTTTGATCTTCCTTAAAACTGAGAGTGGAAAAATATATATGATTCTTAACACTGTATTTCGTATAGTCTGGGCAGCCCAGTGAATGAAATGTTTTTAGAAGCATTTTAGGGGGCTCACGCCTGTAATCCTAGCACTCTGGGAGGCTGAGGTTGGGAGGATCACTTGAGGCCAGGAGTTTGAGACCAGCCTGAGCAAGAGTGAGACCTCCATCTCTACTGAAAATAGAAAAAAATTAGCCAGGTGTGTGGGCGCATGCCTACAGTCCCAGCTACTCAGGAGGCTGAGGCAGTAGGATCGCTTGAGCCCAGGAGTGAGTTTGCTGTGAGCTAGGCTGATGCCACAGCAGTCTACCCAGGGTGACAGAGCAAAACTGTGGATGGAGGAGGGGGACTACTGTGCTATTTCAGATGTGTGTTACTCTGTAACAAACCACTCAAAGTCTTAGTGGCTTTAAACAATAATCATTTTATTATATCTAACATTCTTGTGGGTTAGGAAGTTTGGACAAGCCTTGGCTGGGTGATTATTTTGTTCTTTGTGGTATCAAAAGAGGCGATTAAGTGAAGTTTTGCTGGTATTAATACATGGTCTCTTCTGGAGGGTCCAAGATGACTGTCCCCTGGGTGGTGCCTTCCTGTGACCTTTTCAGCATGGCAGTCTCAGGGTAGTCAAACCTATAGGTGGTGGCTTAGGGCTCCAGGAACTATTGTTCTAGTAGCCAAGGTAGAGGCTGTATGGCCGTTTATGACCTGTCTTGGAAGTCACATAGCATCACTGTTGTCATACTCCATTGGTTCAAACAATCACCCAGAATCGAGAGGCGGTATAAATGCCACCTTTTGATGGGAGGAGTGTCACAGAATGTGTCAGCACAGTGATCATGGAGTTTCAGAATAAGACGTCATAAGACATAGTTTCTCCCAGGGGCCAAATTGCAAATTAGCCATAGAGATAAGACTGATGTTTATGAAACACTGACAAATAATACAAGTTAGAGCGTGGGGGAGAATATGTAGAAGTTGCCCATGCAAACTAGAGTAGTCTAGGTGTCTTCACAAAGAATGTGGAGGTGAAGTTCAAGGTACAGGATTTGGATAAGAGGTAAGAAAAAGATGCTGCACGTGTGATTAGTTGAATAAGGATTCATGGATAAGAATGACTGTGGTGTGTTTAAGGGACTTCTAGGGGTTTGGGGGTGTGTTGTTTTTGACATGTCTTTATCTTAGGTTTTAGAGGAGAAAACAAAAGGATTTGGCATTCTTTTTTATTGTTTTTGATGCATAATGTAATAATTGATTAAAATTCCTACTTTTTTCTTACTCTCAAAGTGATCACATTTTTCCCTCCTAAGCTGAGAAGCGAATACTAAATAACAGATTCAGTCCTGTAGGTCAGCACCTGAATATTTGGGTGACTTTCCCTGAAATGCCTACCTGTGCTTCTGACAGCCTGGGATTGAGGAGTCCCTGTGTAATGCTTCATCACTAATGACAGAATAAATCTCAAGCTTCAAGAAGTGCTGCCCTGAATTCACCTGACTTTGCCAGCAGTAATGGATTAAGAGCAGCATCCATCAGTTCAAGGTGGACCCCGATATGTACTCACTCACTGCTCTGGGCTGCTCTGGGCTGACAGCTTAGGCATCTGTCTATTTTGGGAAACAAAAGGTCATATCAGAGCATCAGAAATGGCCTACTGAATTTTCTCTTTTGCTGGGATCTATTACGATCTAGTCTGTTTATTATTTTGATATCTGCCTAAACTGAAAAAACAACAGCAACAATAAACTTGAAGGTAATTTTTCAAGAGAGGGGTCTTGGAGGACTTACGCGATTATTTTCCTACCCATGTTGGTCAAGCACCATGTGGTCTTTGAGTTCATTTCAGGCCCGTCTCCCTGCCATGCACAATCGTGTTCCCAGCATCGTCTGGACACGCCCCGACTTACACAGTCAGTGTCCTTGCCCTTCCCCAGGCCGTTCCTTTGCTGTAAAATATGAAAAGATTTAACATGGACATAGATCAAAGATTGTTTTTTTATTCTGTTCCTCTAAAATACCAGTTCCTTTTAGATTTTTATGCTTTATTTGATCACTGTGCTGACAGAAAAGAGATTTCTGTGAAAAACAAAAACCCTTTCACTGTAGGTAGGCGTAAACTTGTAAAGATTAATACACATCTCATGAGACTGTTTCCGTGCATTTTCTGACATCAAGATACATGATAGCACTGTTCTTCCAAAGCAGCCCACTTTTTCGGTAGCACAAGCCCTTGGCTGTGGTCTCTTACATTTGCGGCTGTGGTTTCGGGGCAATCATGTCTGTATTAATGTGCTTGGTGCCTTTCTTCTCTCTTCACTGATAGCCGGTACTGATGCATTTGTTCCGATTCCTTCCAGTCCAGCAACGTCGAGCCCTCTCGCTCCTCTGAGTTGCAGTTGCACTTAGCTCCAGCCCAGCCACCCCTTTCTCGCTGCCCACTCTTCTTTAATCTCCTATTCTCTGCTTTCCTCGTTCTGTCTGGCCTCAGAGTGCTCCTTCAGACCTTGCCAGTGACCTCTTCTGGGACAAGCCCAGAGGTCTTTCCTGAGCTCTCCTGCTCTGGGCACTGGGGCGGGGCAGCCTTTCCTTTTCTCCTTTTCTTCTGAGATGTTCTCTGCTCAACCTGGACCCTCTTTATTTCATGGTTCACACTTCCCTGTCTGACTGCTTTTTCTTCTTGCCCTCAAAGTGTGGCTATTCCTCAAGGGCTGACGCTTGGGTTCCTGTTCTTTCTTTCATTTATTCTTACAGAGAAATCGATGGTCCACACAGCTCTCAACTGCCCTGCTATGCTGCCACCTCCCAAGCAAGTTTCTTGTTTTCCTGCCCCCAGCCTTGGTGTTAAACTTTATATTGCCTCTCAGACATCTCCACTCACTGCCTGTTCAGTTTTTACATATCCACCCTCAGGCAAACTTTCCCACTGTAGACAAACTTTTCTTCTAAAGCAAGGGTCTCAGAGTACGGCCTACAGGCCGAATCTGAACCTCTGCCTATTTTTGTAAATAAAGTTTTATGGGAACACAGCCATGCTCATTTGTTTACATATGTCTATGCCTGGTTTCATTCTGCAACAACAGAGTTTAGTAGCTGCAATAGAGTCTATATGGCTCACAAAGTCTAAGATATTTCCTATCTGGCCTTTTACAGAAAAAAATTGCCCATCCTGCTCTAAAGCGTTGGTCTGTTCACAGTAGGGCTTTGATTTCGTTCATTCCCTACCCAGGAACCCATAAATGTCTCCCCGTTGTCTAGGTAATTTAAATGTTTTCAGGTTGATATTTAAGGATTTTCTGTCACTTGTCCAGCCTAACTGTGCTCCGCACACGGAAGCCGGCCACTCTGACCAGGCGCCTCACTCTCTGAACCTTACCAACACCCATGCTTCCCACCCCACGCCTCGCCCAGGGCTGTGGTGGAGACTGAAAATAAGCAAAGATGCCGTCCTGACCGTGCTCCTAACATTCATATTCTCCTTAGTCTTTTTGGTTTTTGAGGCTCAACTCAAGCACTGCGTCCTTCAGGAAGCATTTCCTGGTGACAGCTATATTGACCATTGCTTTATTGACTTGCATGTGTTGCCTGTTCTGCTCTATTCTGCCTTGTTCACGGAGTATAATGAGGGTTACTACGTGAACATCTTCCTCACTTGTTTAAGACATGGCCCCTCTTAGGCTTGCCCTTCTCTTGTGTTCCATTTATCAATTGTATTATGACCTATCCCAAGCTGAGATCCTCAGTGTCAGCTTCTCGTGCATCAGTTTGTAAGAACTACGTACTTTTTTTTTTTTTTTTTTGAGACAGGGTCTCACTCTGTTGCCCAAGCTGGAGTGCAGTGGCGCAATATCACAGCTCACTGCAATCTCCAAGTCCCCGGCTTCAGTGATCCTCCTGGCTCAGCCTCCCGAGTAGCTGGGACTACAGGCATGCACCACCATGCCCAGCTAGTTATTTTTATTTTTTTGTGGAGACAGAGTCTTGATATGTTGCCCAGGCTGGTCTCAAACTCCTGATCTCAAGCAGTCCTCCCACCTCAGCCTCCCAAAGTGCTGGGATTACAGGTGTGAGCCACCACACCCAGCCTGAACTATGGACTGACTACTAAAAATGCCTCCAGCCTTCCCTGTCTTCTCCAAACCTGCTGCCCCTGCCTTAGACTGGGCCGCCGTCCTTTCATCCCTGGGCTCCGAGTTGTCTGCTCAGTGATACTCGTTCAGCTGGTCTTCCTTCCAGGGCCAGGGCCAGGTGAGGAGAATGAGGTACCTGGGGCGCAAGAGGAAAGGAAGCACTCACGCTCAAGGTTGTGCAAGTTTAAAGTCATACCTGACGGTGAGGCCTCCTTAAATGTGGTGCTCCAGGCACTTCAGAGGCCTCAGTGACCTGCCCTAGTCCCATGAACCCTCCTCCCCTCCCCTCCCCTCTGATTCATCTTTCTCCCTTGCCCTTTATCCTCTACCAGGGGTCCCGAACCTGTGGTGAGTTGTATAATTATGTCATTATATATTACAATGTAATAATAATAGAAATAAAGTTCACAGTAACTATAATGTGCTTGAATCATCCCGAAACCATCACTCCTCCCCAGTCTGTGGAAAACTTGTCTTCCATGAAACTGGTCCCTGGTGCCAAAAAGGTTGGGGACCCATGCACACAGTTGCTGAAATGATCTTTTCAGGTATATATGGTGTCCAATCTGTTTCTCAGTTGCCCAAAGGATAAAGCCCAATCCTTGAGTTGACTCCAACTTGCCTGCTAGCCTCCTCTTGCCCTCTTCTCCCCACCCTGAATTCCGTATTTCTATCCACCCTCAGCTGCCTAGAGTCTTGGGGTGCTGTGCTCTGACACACCTACCAGCCTTTGAACAGGATCTTCTTCCCTCCTTTGGAACTTTTCTTGGGGAGTTCCTTTTATTTGGAGACGTTTTATTCATTGTTCAGAACCCAGCACAACCATCATCCTCTATGTGAAGCTTTTCAGAATTCCCTAGAGCTAATTAAGTAGTTTCTTCCTTTTTTCCCCCTAAGCATAATAGACACACCTTAATTATAGCACGTGTTTCATTTTGTGGTAATTAATTTTTTTGCATATTTTTCATCTCCGAGGAAACCAAAGGATCAAAGCCCCAGCTTTATATTAGAATTGCCTGGGAAGCTTTTAAAAAATGCTGTCACCTGAGCACTACCCCAGACCCAGCACCTCTGGATGTGGCCTTGGCATCATGGTTTTGTTTTCCTAAGGCTCTCCAGATGATTCCAGTGTGCAGCTGGAGTCTGAAACCACGCTGCGCTAGGTTTTGAGCAGCTGCAGAGTGAAGGCCCTGTCCTGTCCACATTCGTGGGCCTCTTCTCCCTTTCTGTCCTCATGCCTCAAAAGATGCCTGGCTTGCAGCTGGAGCTTAAACAAGAGCTGTGCAACGAATGACCACATGCTGCATTTGTTGAGTCATTGATCGAGCTCACTGAAGAACACGTTTGGTCACTTACCACTTTTCTCCCTTGGCACAGAACTTGGAGTGGGGAAAGTTTGCAGAAACAGGGATCCTCTTGGTGTTGAACACATATGTGATATTCCTGGTGCACTGCAAGTGACTCGTTTTAATGATCTTGATTCCTAAGACTTGTTTTTTATTACTTCAAATACCAAGGGGTCATAATTGCTTTTTGAGGGGGGCAGAGGGGTGGCTGTGCAGAGACATACACACACAAAAAAATGTTACTATTTCTTCCCCTATCCAATGGGCATTCTGTATCCTGGCCATTTGAGAAAAAGATGCAAGAGAATAGATTGTACTTCATTTTTAGGGCTCTTCTACAGTCTGCTCACTAGATTCAGTGAAAGTGCTTTTGAGTGCGCAGGTGGACTTAGAGAGCAAGTGGCACTCGCTGCCCGGCATGGCATTACCTGCCTGTACAGGCAGCTAGCTTGAGTCTCTGCCTGGACTGGCAAACTTAAATGTCAGATTTTCCAAATGGAAAAGTCAGAGATGTGCCTTAGACGACATCTGATATTTACAGTTCTTTCTAGCTAAGGTGAACTGACTTTTGTTGTGAATATTCTCCCATGCAAATTAGAAAGGGGGTTGTTTCCCTTTTGTACATATGCCTTCGATGTTATTACTTCCTTGGGTTTTATTTGATTTTGTGAAAGTCTACAGATGCATTTGAATACAAGATGGCCCCTACCTGTGGCTACTAAAAATAGTAATTGAAAAAAAGTGAGGGCTTGGTTTTAAAAGCCTCTTACTTACGCATTTAAATAGTGTCAAATTACAAAAATTTTAAAAACTAGTATTATTCTCCAGGGTTCTTTCAGGTGACTTCTTTTGAGAACTTGAACAGAGAGAGGCCAAAATTGTCATTTCATTTCTCCACCATTCCAGAGCCCCTCCTTTTCTTCCTGTTGTTTCTTTGCCGTCAGCATTTTTGTTTTTCCCTGTTTCTCTTTACCCCACATCAACAGTAATATTAATAAATGTTGCTTGTTGAACAACTGTGTGTTTCACACTTTATTCCATTTAATCCCTCAAAAACTCTGTGGGACAAGTACTATTATTAGTCCCATTATACAGAGGAGAAAACTGGGACACAAAGAAATTAAGTAACTTAAGATCACAGAGGTAGGAACTGGTAGAGCAAGGATTCAGATCTAGGCCATCTGTTGCAAGAGCCTGGGCTCTTAACTACCTGCAGCCTGACCCAAAGTTCAGAGTGGTAAATGGCAGTAGAATAAAGAGGAAGGATACTGCATTTGATTAAAAAATAATAATAACAGTTCTTTTTCTTCCCCCACTTCAAGCCCCGTTGCTTTAATAATGGGTTTACTTCTCAGCCCCTTTAATCAAAGACTACACTAGAACAAGTATGGAAGTCTCATGATACCATATTATCATTTCTAAGTCAGGCACAGAATTCAAAACCAGCAATGAAAAGAAATAGCAAACTGTAGATAAAGAGGAGATGCTGCAGGCTTCTCAGCATGCCTGTGGGGGGTGGCGGGAGGGCAGAGACAGCTGGAGAGGGATGGTGGCCCCTGGAATTAGTTTTCTATGGATTTTAACCCTGTGACTACAGCAGACTGTATTATTGTTTTCAACTATTTCCAGAAATAGCATTGCTATTCAGAAAGATTTATTATTATTTCACTTTGACTTTTAAAATTTTGTTTTAACCTAAGAAAATCTCCTTATGAAAGGTGAGTGTGATTGTTGCCTCATGGAGATTATTTATTAATAAATTCAGAATACCACCACGGAAGTTTTTCATTGAAAA
>CAUYRT010091185.1:0-30102 GCA_963574885.1 Lepilemur ruficaudatus | reverse complement strand
CTATATATATTTAGTTTGCCAATTAATTTCTTTCTATTAGTAGAGACGGGGTCTCGCTCTTGCTCAGGTTGGTCTCGAACTCCTGACCTTGAGCAATCCGCCCGCCTCGGCCTCCCAGAGTGCTAGGATTACAGGCGTGAGCCACCGCGCCCGGCCCACGGTGCTGTTTTTTTGTTCCCTAAGCCTAACAAATTAGTCCGGCGTCGGAAGTGTCGGGGGTCTGTTTCTCTGGTGACTGCCGCTGGTGCTTGTTCATGGTGCCTTATTTCCATGTGTCCCCAGTGACTTTGTTTTATTTATTTATTTACTTTACTGTCAGCCACCGGCATGCCTTGGAAAAGCATTCGTGGGAATTCCTGGAGGCCTATCCCGAAGGTGCCTTCTTCCAGGGAGAATTCGTTTGTTCAGCCAGAAGTCTAAAGAAACCACCAGTCTGGGCCTGTTTTAACCTAAATTCAAGGACTGAGGGTGGTTTTTGTTGGTTGGTTGGTTGAATTATTCAATATATTTTGGATAATTATAATTTGGATTATTGTAATTATAATTTGGATAATTCCAGTTATCCAGTTACCCAAAATAATTATCCAACTATTTTGCTGGTTGAATTATGACGAGAACGTGGGTTGTGAATCTGCAAGAGGGTCGCTTGTCGTTTCAGCTTCTCCGGACTGGTTTCCTCCTCTGCCCACGTGGACGCCGAGGTCACTGCCGTGTGATCTAACTTCTGGCCGGCCTTACGCAGGGCCTTCGGCTACGTGGGGAAGGTCTCCGGCAGAGAGAGAGCGGAATTACTCAGTGCTCCTAGAACAGAATGAAACATAGACGTGTACACGAAGTCATGACTTCCATGTGTTCTAGAAGGTAACCAAGCTCGAACCCACAGGCCGTGCTGTTAGGCACGTCCAGACCCACTGAGGTTATAACCAGTGGAAACGGTCGAAACTGTATTTGTAATTCACCCCCTGCCTATATCCAAGAAGAATTTGAGTCTTCTTCCAAGCAGAATTCACCCACGCCAGTCTAAGACTGCCCTGAACAGAAGAGGGTACCGCACTTTGGGAATTTCGTAAGCTGAACGCTCTTCCCACGTCGGTGACCGCGGTGAACACCAATAAGCAAGTCTGGCTGACTGGCACCGCGGCAGAGAGAGGACGTGCTTTCTGTAGAATCCGATCTGCTTCTTGTGACGATCAGAGCAGTAACTGGGAGGGCTGGTTGCAGCGTCAGGCCCCGTGCCTGACAAATCACAGGGCTTCGGGAGTGAGCGCAGTGCACAGGGAAGGCACAGACCGTTTTCGGTGGCTGAACGAGAAATAATATTAAGTGGTAGGATGTCCTGTATGTTCATATGACCTGCCTCTGAAAAACGAGCCACGATTCTTTTTCAGAGCAAGCGCTGGGAGCAGACCGTGGGTACCGAGTCACTCCAGGGTACTTTCTTCTGGGAAAATAGCTCGCTCTCAGTTTTTCCGTTGAGTTAGACGAGAGCTAATTGCAAAAGGACTAAAACCTTGAAAACCGCTTTGTTCAGCTTATTGTTTCAGGTTTCCCTTCGCAGTGTGGATGATGTGTTTATTTGACATAATAAATACCGCCATCCGCTTTGTTCCAGGAACCAAGAGGCTGTGTGCTTGCCTGAGGAATTTCTCAGTTGTTTATATGGAAGGAAACACTGCTCTGTTTTATTGGATGGGGCCGTTGCAGCTTCTTTCTTAAATAGGGAAAGCAGGGAGCTGTGCTCTGCCCGCACCTCCCGGCAAAGCAAGCAGACAAGAGCCCCCAGAACCCCACGGGCCTGGCTGCTGCCAGCTCCAGCACTGAAAGTTCCTCACTTAGGAGCCCAGAGCCTTGCCAGGTCTCACTGGCATGCCCGTCCAGGGCTGCGTTATACATATATATCCTCAGAATATTAGACTGGAGTATTTGGCGTGTGCCACAGGTTGGAGCAGGTTGAGAACCAAACAAAACCGCTCTGTCAGACAAATCTCAGTGCCAGAACACCGAGGAATAGAGTAACCACTAACTAAGCAGCCTGCGGCTTTGCTGTTGCGTTTTGGTTGTGTGTGTGTGTGTTTGCTTTTGCTTTTGCTCTGTTCATACGTGGCCTGCCGTGTGAGGAGGGCGGCCGTGTGAAGGACACGCTTTGCGGTGGTTTTGAGGGCGTGTAGCCTAGCAGGGTGTCCAGGCAGCTGAACACTCCCGGGGCCCTTCTGGTTTCCACAAGGTACTCCTTAAATGGGCATAAGTGATGGGGGCTTGGCCAGTGATCGGCGGCGCGGGCTGAGTCAGAGCGACCTGTCGAGGCCAGCCTGGCGTGCGCGTGTGTGTGTGTGTGTGTGTGTGCGTGTGTGTGTCTGGAAAGGGGGGCAGTGGGCAAGGGGCGGGGGTGAAGGAGGCTGCAAGCTTAGCAGAATGTTTGAACAAGACAAAGAACAGTTCCAGCGACCAAATAAGGAAGTCAGTGCTGAAGTATTTCAGAATAGCAGTGTGTCAGGATTCAGGGCAGTCCGGGAGAGTAAAAATAGGCAAAGAAAAGACAGCAAAGGATTTTTCTTGTACTTGCTTGCACAAAACATGCTGTAGTATATATGTCGTACGCTGGCGTGAGGAATAGAAACTGCATCTGCGCCTTTCTGTCGGCTTTTTGTAGACGTGTGTCTGAAGAGATGTTTAGAAATTCTTCTAGTGGCAGCTGAAATAATGAGCATTTACAGCAAAGCACAAGCCGCGCGTTAGGAGCGCCGTGGCATCCCTTCCATGTATCTAGGGTGCGTCAGGCTATCAGCTGAAGATGATGGAAGTTTCCAAGAACCAACAAAAATATCTTAAAACCCGTTTTCAGACATGTCCCGAACACCAAATTATAATTGAGTCCTTTGAGAAAAATCTCACTTCTTAACAGATTAAATATCCATGAGCTGTAGCGTCTAATTTAAATACACCAACAGTTTCTGAAGATGTCAAAGGAGGCGGCTTGTGCGGAGAAGCTTCCAGAGCCTGCTTTCATCCTCTCAACGCCACCTCCCAAACTCCCCGACGTGGTACATAATGCTGTTGCCACTAATAGGGATTAGCATCGATTGTATTTTGACACTTTTTTGAAGCGTGGGTGGAGGGGGACAGAGATTTGGAAGAAGAATTTCAGGATACTCCTAAACATAATTAGAAGCACCTTTTTTGTGCCACAAAACCAACATTGAGAGTTTATCTCCATTAACCAAGAAATCAATGTACTTGTGTCCATAGCGAGGAATAAATATGGGGCATTCATCCCCGGTGAGAATGTTTTTAAATCCTCAACAACTCTAAACTGTGGGCAAATTTAAGATAGGCAAGTGAAGAATGAAACCACTGTGCTGTTCCCACGCAGAGTACACAGACAGCCCACGCGTGAATCAGACACGCCTGGCCCGCTGTCTGGCAGACAGAAGGGTTTGGTACAGAGCTGACCAGAGCGCTAGAAGCAGGGGCTGCCGCAGACACACAGACTGGCCACTGCCTCTAGATGATCTCAGAGTGTAGCGCATTCCGCTTCTAAAAATACTCTCCCCTTAAATTTAAACTCTATTTAATAAGCCATCTTTATCTTCAGGCAAATGTCAGGCTTATGAGAAAATGTTTGTCATCGCTAACAAAGAATTGAACATTAAAAAAGACATACTATCACACCCACGAATTAGCGATTTTTAATGACCACGCTGCACCCTGGCAAGGCTTCATACATTGATCCATTTTTTTAAAAAAATCCATTTAGCAATAGACGTTAAAAGCTATAAAAAGAGTATTTGACCCCCAGATCGTGCTTTTCAGTATTGGCCCTGAGGAGTAATTCAAAAGAGGAGAAAACCTATAAGCCTGAAAATGTTCAAGTGTAGCATTTTTTTTTTTTTTACCATTTCCAAAGTAAACACCTAGGAGGCAAAAACATAGAATGTTCTCCGATTTCAACAATAGAATACTATGCAGCGATTAAAATTAGTAACGATTAAGACTTTGAAGGGAAAAACCTTTAAGATAAATTACATAATAATGCCAGAAAGTTACCTTGTGAAATTATACGCTGTTTGTGTGGCTACGCTTTGAAGACTGGAAAAGAACATGGAGAAAACATTAGTGCCAATAGGTTCTGCGTGTGGATTTTTGGTCATCTTTATTATGTGGATGTTTTTATAATAAAGACTTTAAAAAAAAAAAAAAAGCCAACAGGCAAGAGGCCCTTTCCAGAGTAAGAAGGAACTGAGGAAGGGTAGCAGGGAGCAGGGGGAAAGGAGGGGCTGGTTGCTGGATGCAAAAATCTAGGTGGTTAGACAGAATGAGCAGTATCTTACAGCACAGCAAAGTGCCTGTAATCAACAAGCAGTCGGGTGTACTTTAAAATAACTAAAGGTCAAATTGGAATGTTCCTAACACAAAGAAATGTTAAATGCCCGAGGTGATGGACACCCCACTCTGATTTGGTTAAATGACATTGTATGCCTGTATCAAAACATCACATGTGCCCTACAAAGGTATATTAATATAGCTATTATGTACCCATAATAATTTTTTTTAAAAAACTAAAAAAAAAAAGAACTGAAGCTTCAGAGTTTATCCGTATAGCCAATATAAGACTCAGAGTTCTGTTTGGGCAGTTAATAATATTTCAACAGACTTTACCATTTATAGAACTGCTTCACTTACTGACTTGATATGTCAATGATTTAAAAATAGCAAAGCTCGCTGTAGCTCTTTTGAGAGAAAAACAGTAACAAATAAAATGTAAGTGCAGGGGCTCCCGGACCGTGCCTCTGTGTCCCTCCGCGTAGCTCTGAGTGATGTCAAGGGACCACAGACTGGCAGCGGCCGGCCAGGATCACACAGCCTCCCCGCCAGTGCCCCCCAGCTAGAAGAGGAGGAGGCTCAGAGGACCTGCACAAAGCTCTCCTCCCAACGTGCTCATCAGCACTTGGCAACCTGCCATTTTTAAATTTCAGAATATTACGGGGGTACAAGTGTTTCAGTTACATGGATAGCTTTTGCACTGCGTGAGTGAAAGTTGGAGGAGCGCCCGTCACCAGACAGTGTGCGTGGTACCCCTTAGGGTTTGAACCAGCCTTGATCTCGAGGTCTCAGAATTCTAATCTCGCTCCTCTTTCCATGCTTCCATTCTGGTGCTCCCTCTGCTACTGGGAGGAATTTAAAAGACTTCTGAGTGATTACAAAGCACTTTGCATAGATCAGCTGGAATGAATTATTCCATTTATAGGGAAAAATAATTGAGGCTTAGAACAATGTACAAATTATTTACATACCCAGGTGTCAAAAAGCAGAGAAGGAAAGCAACAAATATATCTTTATAGAGTTTCCTGTGTGATCTGTAATAACTATTTAGCAATTACAGAATAGTAGCTGTGATTGCATCTGACCCCCTGCAGTGCAGATTTGAGAAGCGAGACCCAGGACTCAGAGTGAACTGTGCGGGTCTCACAGTTAAGGGCAGGGCCAACCGCCTTGCTTAATGCAGTGTTTAAATCCCTCCTGGGTCTTTTTCTCCCAAGGGTCACCTGTTGCCCTTCCCTTCTTACGCCGCTCCCCTGGTGAACTTACACAGCACTTGTATCCATCTGGTTGGGACAGGCTCTAAGAGTTTCAGACAGTCCATATTCTTGACATAGGTCAGGTGCTACTGTAACCATTTGCTTCATCTGGTGACTTATTTAGAACATTAACTGATGGCCGTGGCCGTGTAGCTCAGTATTAACAACAGAAATTGCTGAAGGTATTGGCAGCAATACCATGTATGCCACGTGAAATGTTTTCCAACATCTCATTCAATCCTCGCAGCAATCCATGAGGTGTGCAGTGGTGTTGTTCCCATGTGACCAGAGGAGGAAACTGAGGCACAGAGAGCTCACATAACTCACCCAAAGTCATGTACCTGGCAAGTGAGCAAGTTGGGATTCACACCCAAAATGTGAGCTCTTACATATGAAATTGCATTACGTCAGTGGTGTTCAATGAAAGCTTTTGAGGATACACTTAAAGTATCCCAAGTAGTTCTCCTGAATATGACCAAAGGTATAAGTAAAACTTCTGCTTTAATTGAGAGAACAAAATTATAGGCTTCCAGAAGCTAGGTATCCAAGTGTTCATTTGTCAGTTTGAATATGAGAATTATAGAGACAGCTCCAAAAATTACCTGCATAAATAAAAATTGGGGGGACAGACATTGTGAAATATTATATAACACGTCAGTGAAGGACTCCAATGATACCGTTCATTAAGTGAAGATCTCAGCACGAGTTGTTGAGTAGTGAATGTCTCTGGTTTCTTCTGCCACATTAGCAGGAAAAAAGATTTGGCAAGTCAAGGGCTCTGCTTGACCTCAGCATCCAGGCTCCAAACATCCCCACACAAAGCTACGCCGGCAACAGTCGATTCTAACTTACAGGATGGTGTCTCGATCTTCAACTGCTCTGGGGCATTTAGTTGAATCTCCATAGAATGGAGTGATTTGAAGGAATTAACCTTCACCTACGCCATCCCCTTCCCCAAACTAGTGGAAAACAGATGGAACTGTTTCATCTAAGTTAAATCTGCGTGTCTGAAGCTATGTGGTTCTGAACCAAATGGTGCTAAAGGAGAGGATAGAAAGGAAGTCCCAAGTCCTCTGCCAGGCACTGTCCCATGCACTGAGATGATCACGTATTTGTTCCCTACAGGGTTCTTCTTACTCTCAAACCATGGGATGTTCAAGTTTCTTTGGTCATTCATCCTCCCAGAATATTTTGTGTATGTACGTAGTATCTGTGTGTTTGTATGTATGTATGTAAATATATGCATGGTTTATACACTACACATACTATAAAAGCATACACAAGTAGAAGAATTTTAAGGACGAGATCAGTATAATTATAAAGAGAAGATTTAGCATTTTTTCTCATCTGTCAGTGGCTTGCTGTTGAAGAGCCTGCCCTGTGTACCGCAACACCTGCTTGGGGAGTTGCTGCAAATGTCCTGCACCAGGTCAGGGGGATTGGCCGTCCCCCGGTCCCAGAGCCTCCCGGCAGAGAGCATTTCGGAGATGGTGTCGTCCAACCCCTCCCTGAACAGATGAGAGACCGTGAGATTAAGGGACTTTTGCCTCACGACCTCACTTCCTAGAGGACTCAGGGCCTGATGACAAGATCTTTTGTTCTATCTTAAGTCTGAATACACAGGTGATAGTAATGAACCTAGTGTAGGGCATTGTTTTACCAAATAGAGCTTTTGTTTTGTTTTGGATTTTTTGTTGTTATTATTTTGGTAGCAAAGGGCTCTCTTTTCCCTGCAAAGAAGTTGAAATTGAAAAGGAAATCTTTGGAGCCCTTAACGAATGAAAAGTAGGGCATTTTGCAGAGGAGGTCAAAGGATGCAGAGCAGTAGAAAGCGGGGGGAGGGGGGAGGCCGGGTGAGTGAGAGAGCGGCCACCCCGGAGCCATAGTCCCATGCCGCAGCCTTCAGCCTGACGCCCACTCATGCCTCAGACATGAAGTCCGGCTTCCGCGTGCTTCAGGGAGTTGCGCTGAACCTTGCAAGGGCACCAAGCGAATCAGCTATTGTGTGCCTCCTACGCCCCAGTCACACACTTTCAGTGGGCAGTTTTATTTTCCCAGATGTGCGGATGGTTCACAAGGAAGTTATGAGTAATTAACTCATAAAAGAGACGTCCAAATGAAGAACAACTGCAGAGCACCTGTTGTCAACAGCTGATGTCGTCTCCTCACTGGCACTATGAAGAGCTTGAGACCGTGAGGCCGTGAGACCATGGTTTCTTCTTTCAACAGCTTGCGCCACCTCCTGACTCAGGTGCACGTGGGAACAGCTGTGAATGGAGAATGGGTGTTGTGACTTGTCTTTGCATCTGTGACCGGAACGGGGCAGGGTCAGGCGGGGGTCAGCTTCCCAGCGTCCGGGCTGCGCCGCGCCCCTCAGGGCCATGGGCACTGTCACCTTTGCGGGTCGCTTTCTGCATTAAAGGGAAAAGATGGAATTATAGTTGATAGTTGTATTTTTACAAAGATGAATATAATCCAGGATGCATTTATGATCATATAGTCATTGTTATGTTCATTTACATTCATGTTTTCCTTCTGAATTTATTACAAATAAAATTGGGGGGGGGATGCCAAAAGTACTGGTGGCCACTGCGCCCTAGGAAGATACCCGCCCCGCGTGAGATTACGGACAAAGGCGCTTCACGGAACCTCAGCTAGTTTCACCCGCGTTGTGAAAAGCGCATTAGTAACCCTTAACTTCTTTCTCCTTTGTCCTGATGTTCTCTCTGAGCAATGGGTTGCTCAAGGATCAACAGTCCCCTTCCCTGTAAATAACAGCGCTCAGCCGAGGAAAGCCAGTGGGCGCCCCGATCAATGGGTGCTCTTTTGTCCCTAACCAGGCAGGCGTCCGTCCGAATGCAACCTGAATTCCTCTGTGATGCTGGAGGGCTGTGCCTGTGTTCTCTGAAGTGGAGTCAGTGTGAGAGGATGGTTTTTGCGAGGCCGGTTTGTTCATGGCTAGGGCACAAGGTTTCGTGACGTGTCTTGCATTGGGCAAGCAAGGGAACGATGACACCAAAGTTATGTCCAGCTTGGACTTGGACCACCCACAAAGGGAGATGTAATATGATGTTACCATCTACAAGCTAACGACCGAAATGCAGCAATGGGCTGAAACATGCTTGTACCTGTCGCCAATAAATCAATCTCTAAGGAGACCTTTTGCGAAAATTGAGGTAATCCTTTGTAGAGGGCTTGGTTTTAAAGAGGCAGGACTGGATTTAGTCTTTACGTACGGTTGCTGTCTTTTCTTTTTTCTTGAGTTGAAAACTTTTACTTTCCAAATCTCACTTTAACTTTGTTCAGAAATACATTTTTTAAAATGATGTTCTAACCTGCGATTTCCCTCAGTGTAGTCTTCTCTCCTTGAACTCTATGCACAAGCCACATTTCATCAAAATCCATTATATATTACAAAAAGAAATGGCCATTTGAAAATGTCTATAGGCCACTAGTGTCTTTGAACATAGCAGATTGAACCAAGGTTTAATTTGAAATGTCTGTTGATATAATCCCACAAACTGACCAAATTTCCTCAAAATCACAGAACTCTTTCTAAAGTTACTAAAAACAAATAGACAAATCTCACATACTAACATAAGAATGATGATCTTAATTCTTTGGAACAATGGGAAGATTCTTTACAACTATGGAAATCTTAGGTAAAACTCTTGATTTTTTTTTTTCTTGAAATCTAGTACTTCATAGTATCAGCAGTGATCTAGTATAACTCATTTAATGGGCCCATAACAGGCAGTATCAATATTATTATTATTTTTAATATAATTTTTATTTCAAAAAATTAGGAGATACAAGTGTTCTTATTCCATGGATGAATTGTGTCATGCTGAAGTCAGGACTTTTAGTGTGGCCTGTCACCAGAACAGAACAGTGTTCACTATACCCGATAGGTAACTTTTTACCCTGCCACCCTCCCCCTTCTTAGTTTCCAGTGTCCCTTACGTCACTTTATGACCATGTGGACCCATCGTTTAGCTCCCACTTATTAGGGAGAACCTGTGGTGTTCGTTTTTCCATTCCTGAGAGTATCAGTATTATTAAGTCAATTGTTTTAACTGCCAATCATCTTATGGTCTATATTCAGAACTTTCCAATTTAAAATGCATTCATTACATTTCTATTTTTAAAGAAAACTTAAGTGGAATGTTTGAATTTTCCTTATTCTCTCTCTCTCTCTTTCTCTCTCTCTCTCCCCCACCCTCCTCATTCTCTTTCCATACTGGAGTCTAGGTTTGTACATTTTATTTTGTCAGAGATATATACTGCAAAATGGTCTCCACAATTCTCTTAGCAGCTGGATATCTTTGCAAGAAAATCTTTGATTTCAGCACCCAAGCAAATCACTATGTATTTTCCTAATGAGAAAAATAAAGAATTTCAGGTAGCATAATCCCATTCATTTGGCCCAGAGGGCTAGTTTATTGACTCAAAGGAATGGATATTCAAGTTTAGGCTGTGAAAGGATTGGTGGAGGGAAGCTTCAGAGATGACAGGTTCATCCAGTTCGGGGAAATTGCCCCGACTCCCTCCCCCTTCCCGTAAACATAGTGCCCTGTGCGCACAGGCTGCTAGAGTCCACAGTCTCCTTTCCGGGAACGGTGTTGTTCCACACAGGGCCTACAACATGCGTGGCTTCCGTGCCCAGGTAGATATACAGCACAGAGTCTGTGTTGTGATGTCACCAGAGGTCCCAGAACTCAGGGAATCAGCCGAGGAAGTTGTGCGTCCTCTCTCTTGTAAGCTCACGAGTTGCCACTGGGATTAATAGAAAATGTGTGACCCTAATGTGACCACGCCGCATTTGTCTATTATCGGCCACTCTATTGGTAAAACGCAGCTTGAGGTTCTTCTCAGGTAGGATAAAGTTAAACTAATCAGTCAACTGATAATAATATTTCACCGTTAACTCAGGAAAGGCAAACTCCGACTTTTAGCTCTGCCTCCTCATGGCCTCTGCGGATGACCCCCTCGGAGCGAGCGTAACTCATCTGATTTGGAAAAGGGCGCTCCATCGTGAGTCAGATTCTTTCGTGAATCAAGCGGGACATGTTTAGAAGCTGCCTGAACCATTTCAGATCAAGCAGACAGTCCTGTGCCCAGTCACCCTCCGCAGCAATAAATGACAGATTACTAATGGAGAGCTTAGTGTCCTGCGGTGGTTGATGGACTTTCCATAGATACGTACTTTTCACTCCAAATTTACATTCCCTGGAGTTTGGATTTGGGAGTCAAGGATCTGTGTCACTGCTCTTCTTCTTACTAGCTCTGTGTCTTTGAGAAAATTACCTAACCTCTCTGTGCTCGCTGTCCTCCATGGAGGGGGATGATGGCAACAGTGATACTTCGTCATGGTTGTGCAGTCAGATAAAATGGGGTGGTGCATGTGATGTGATTGGCATAGTCCCAGCCCAAAGTTAAGTTCAGATTATTATTTTTTATTCAGTTCCTAACTAAATGCTGTGTTTTGCAAAAAAAAATTAAAAGGCGAACAGAGCTGGCCCCTGCCTGCCACATACCCAGCACTGTCAGGCCCTGCACTGCGCTGGTGGCATCTTGCTCTGTCCTCTCAGCGTCCTCAGGGTGAACGCCCTTCCCCCCGCGTTGTGAAGGAGAAAACGAAACCTCTGCAGTTCAAGGCTGTGGAAACGGCCATTTACTGACCCCGCTCTGCCCGTGCTCTTTTCAGGACCCCCTTCCCTGGGGGATGTCTTCAGGCCCCTCCTGCCTCGGATTTCTAAGTCCTCGGGGTGGTTTTGTGTGTTCCAGGCTCACCTTGCTTGCGCAGGCTCAGTCTGCCCTTTCTTCACACCAAGCCGCAGACCTCCCGCTTGCCATGGTCTCTCTGATGAGGCATTTTGTGTCTACTGGGTTCTAGTCACATCTACACAAGCACAAACGGTCCCTTTTCTTTTTTCTTTATCCTGTCTCCCTGCTCTTAATAAAAAGTTATGTACAAATCAAAGAGCCTTAAAGCTATCCTGGCCAGTGGGGGGGCATTGATTTGTGTCTATGCCGAGTGCATGACTCGCCCCGGAGGTCTGCCCTTCCCGCCCCCCGCAGTCTGCAGTCATGATCCCATGACTCGGGGGGGGACGGGCCCCTTGAGAAGACCCACATCTTGATTCTTAAAAGTTTCTCACTTTTGTTGAAATAATTAGTAGCTGTTGATAGGGAAACAAATGTGTTTCACATAAAATGTTACACTTAATTACAGAGTCCAAATTCAAAGCAGTCCAAGATTTTTAAAAGGTACTTATTTTTAAAAGGGATAGAATAAAAGCTGATCTTAAGCATTCTACTCTAAGAAACATTTTCCTCAAAGTAACATTAATTGGAAATAGTATCAGGTAAAATCCCTATATATAATATATGCATTATACTTAATATATATTATACTTAATGTATAACTTTAGTATATAATTTGATACATAATTACCCTACTGTTAGTACACTAGTCTTGTTCTTGTTTGCCCAATCTGGTTGGAAGCCCTTGCAAAGGTAATTTCTACAGTATAAGAAATGGGCCATTCAGCCAAGATTTTGTACCTTTTAAAAATACAGCAAGAGCTAAATCAACAAATTCTTAAAAATAATATCAAAACACTGGAAGTGCATGGAAGTGGATCCTGATGCCGAATTGGTAGCAGAACTCCTGTTATATGAACCGTCCAGCACTCTGAGGAAATATATAGCAAAAGCCTCCTTATAGAAAGTATGTCAAACCAGAAGCCAAGAATCTTTTTAAGAAAATCTCAAATTTTGGTAATTTTCATTAAAATATTATTTTAAGCAAAATGCCTAAAGATGTATTAACATTTTTTGCTGTTACACATAAATAAAAGACATGGGAATATGGATTTTGGCTGTAATTTTTAAGTCAGAAAGGCATGGATAAGCAAATTTGGGGTAGTAGTTTTTCCAACGGACATTTGGTGAGAAGACACTCACTTGGTTTGCTAACAGTATCTACGTCATAAAGTATTATTACCTATGCTGAGCATTTCTGAGGTAGATGGTATATAATACCTGCCAACAGTTAGATAGGTAGATTAGACAGATCTCCGATTTGGCTTCACTGTCAAGATCGTCCTTGTTCAGTGAAAGCCACTGGTTTTCAGGTGTCTCGTTTTAGTTTTCAACCGCCTGCATTGCACTGTTTCCATTTGTGAGGAGAACAGGAAAAGCTGAATAAAGGAATGATTTGAAGAATCTATTTCACCCATTCCACTTTCCTCCCCGACCGAACACTAGGAAAACTGAGCAAAATGCTTCATCTCAAATTAAATTTGCATTTTTGAAGCCTTCATAGGTCTAGGAAGGCAGAGCTGGAGGTCCCCAAGCAGACCCTCTGCCAAACAGGGCCATGGGGCCAGAGGGCATCCCACAGGGCAGCGCCTGGGGAAATAAAAGTTCATTGCATGCGTTCTCCGCCCTTTTCATCTTCCTGCAAAACCAGAGAACTCTGAGTTTCAGCTCAGGGAGGATGGAGAAACAACAATCCAAGGAGAAGGCTGCTGATCAGAATCTTCCACGTGTAGAGGAGGACGGAGTTTTCTTTCTCAAACTTGGCAGGAACTCTCCTCAGCGCCTCCAGTGATACTAGTTTTAGCGGTTCTGGGACTTGTCCAAGGAGATGGCTAAGAGGTATCCACACCTGCCACACTTCATGCATAGAAACTTTTTAAAGTGGAAAACATTAAAATAGTCAGTGTTTTGCATCAGTTCCTTAAATCCCCCTGGATCTCGGCACTGAAAAGTAAAACATGAATGCCACAGGAGTGCTTCTTTCGGGTACCTGTGGTTGGAATAGACAGATGGACTGGCTCATCCTCCTCTGCTGCCCCATGAGGTAGAGGAAGAGGGCCTGCCTCCTCACAGCCACTCAGCTCCCCTGTCCGTCCCGCCTCCCTGCCCTGCCATGGCAGGTCAACACGGGAGGCTGCAGTACCCGATGCTTATCTGCTCTATTCTTTCTGTGCTGATGTTGAGAATGGACTCCAAAGACATAAAATCACAAAATTCATGAACTGTCACTTAAAAATTCAGCAGGTTAATCCCACCATTGTGGAAATAAGGAAGCTCCAGAGAGCCACGGTTAATGGCACAGACCCTGAGTCCTAACTCTCATGGCTCCTTCTTCAGTGTCACACCGGGCCCAAGTACAGGCCAAGTGATGTCACTGTTGCCCTAAGGCCATTTGACATGGGAATGAACAAGCTAAAAATTCAAAGAAGGGCAAAGTTAAACAGTGAGATAGGATTAGAAACACTACTCACGGTTTAAATTCCCTCCCACCCCCAGGCCAATGAGATGTTGGCCCATCACCCTCTCAAAAATTAAGGAGATGATAATGCCTTGCATTATCCTTGGAAAGACGACTACAGTATATTGTTAGGTTTAAAAAAGTAGGTTACAAAATTGTATGTAAACGATGATCTAACCTGTTTTAAACATGTGTTTAAATACACATGCAACAGTCTGGAAGAATATACTGTAGGCACTTAACAATGTTTATCTCTGGGAGTAGAATTACAGGGAGCCATTCACTTTTGGTTTATTGTTTGAATATTCTACAGACATCATTTTTCATTTAAAAATCAAAGATATTTCTGTGTGCATGAGAGAGAGAGAGAACCTGGTTCAGGACAGTGAAACTAGAAACCCTATTGTTAGATATCAATAACGAAGGCAGGGCCGGGCACGGTGGCTCACGCCTGTAATCCTAGCACTCCGGGAGGCTGAGGCGGGAGGATTGCTGGAGCTCAGGAGTTCGAGACCAGCCTGAGGAAGAGCGAGACCCCATCTCTACTAAAACTAGAAAAAATTAGCCAGTCAACTAAAAATGAAACAAAAAACTAGCCGGGTGTGGTGGCTCGTGCCTGTAGTCCCAGCTACTTGGAAGGCTGAGGCAGGAGGATCGCCTGAGCCCAGGAGTTTGAGGTTGCTGTGAGTTAGGCTGACGCCACGGCACTCTAGCCTGGGCAAGAAAGCCAGGCTCTGTCTCAAATAATAATAATAATAATAATAATGATGATGATGATGATGATGATGAAGGCAGGATAAAACTGCAGTACTAGACCATTTAAGCAAGTGGTCTGCTGACTATTTCAATCTGGTTGGCATTTAGTGGCATTTGGTTGGTGAGCAACTTACAGAAATGGCCTGATACAACAATAGGGTCAGTAAATGTCAGGTAGTACCGTGCGTGCATGCGTTCATTCATTTTATTGAGAAATCGTTGTGTATAAAAGATGTGGTCCCAGTAGCCACGGAGCACACACCCTGGCAGGAGAAACAGGACAGCGACCAGAGGATCAGACACAGAGCCAGCGGTGTCCTCAGCTGGGTCGGTGAAAGGAAAAGTTGGTGATCTGGATTTAGGGCTAAACTCACAATTTGTCACAAATTTTACATAGGAGATGGATTGTGGAATTAAGGAGCCCATTTCCTCCTTTGCAACCCCCATCCAGAAATTCCACCTGAAGATTAGAGCAAGCGGCTCTGGCCTGGGGCAGGTGAGGCCCAGGCGCACAGGTTAGGGACGGGCCGCGTTCCTCTGAAGCGAGTTCTCTTGCGCCCCAGGGACCCTGGGTTTAGTGACTGGTGCAGAGGACAGAGTAAGGCATTAATGGGAATCCAGAAATCATCCTCAGGAAAGAAACACACCCCCGGCGCTCTGCGCCTTTCGACGTGGTCCCACCGAGCGCACCTGCGCGTCCGCCGGGGCCGCCCCTCCCCCCCCCGCCCGCGGGCCGGGTCACTGCACACTCGGGTCGGCCAGGAAGCGCGGTGGGACACCGGGGGACCGCCCCGCAGGCAGCGTCCCCCTTGGCCCGGGAAAAGTTAAATTCTTCCCGAGCGGAGGGAGCGCGGGCCGGGCGAGGCTGAGCGGGGCGGGGACCTCCCGACCGGCCCCGCCCCCGCCCCTCCCCCCGGGACTCTTACTGTGAAGGGCTCGGCCGCGGAGCCACTGAGTCACCGGCCGCGACGTATAAAGCGCGGACCTGCCCGCGAGCCGCTCGCACCGGCCGGGACGCAGCGGCGGGCGCCGGGCCCGAGGTAGGCGCGCGGTCGGCCGCGGCGGGCGGGGGCTGCGAGTTGCGGGGCCCGGGTGCCGGGTGGGGGAGGGGCGTGTGATTTGCTGGGTGCTGGGTGCCGGGTGGGGGAGGGGCGTGAGTTGCGGGGGGCCGGGTGCGCGCGGGGGCGGGAGGGCGTCAGAAGGGGACGGGCGCGTGGGGAGGCGACAGCAACTCGCAGACGCAGTTTCCACCCCGCTGACGGTCCTTCGCAGCGCCCCCTGCCCCCACCCGCCGGGTTTGAGGTGGCGGTTTTTGCATCATCTTAACGGGGCCTCTTTGCCGCCCCGGGCGACGCTCCCTCTCGTCCGAGTCTCTGAGCCCAGCTCCCGCTTAACCGCGGCCCCCGTCCCGGAGGGCTCCAGCCGGGTGGGGGCGGCGAGCGGGGCCGGCGGCGCGGGTGGGGGCTGGGAGGGAGGTGACCTCACTGCCCGGCGCGGGCGGGGGAGGGGTCCGCCCGCCCCAGCCCGCGCCCCTCCCCCGGGCCGGCCTTCCCGGGCCAGCTCGCCCCGCGCCGGCGCCGTTCAAAGGCTGCGCGAGCTCGGGGCCGGCTGCGGGGTGCGTGCGCCGAGACTCGGCGCGGAGCTGCAAGCGGCCCCGCCACGGCCTGGGGGCTTCCCGCCCTTTTGCCTCGTTAACCCTGGGGGGCTTGTGCCGAGCGGCGCGGGGTCCGGACTCCGCAAGGGAGTTCGGTCGCTGGAGCCCGACGGGGGCTGGGCCCTTTGTTCGCGCCGGGGCGGAGGGCGCGCGGGCCGGGGTTCCCCGGACCGAAGGGCGCACGGCTCGCGGTTCCCCGGGCGCCAGGGCGAACTCTAGCCCCGCCGTGCGCCCCGGAACGTTCTGGGAGCCGCGACGCCTGGCTCTGCGTTTCCCTGCGGGCGTGGGCAGGCCGGGTGGAGAATGCGCGTCCTGGGTTTGGAATACACGTCCCGGGCGACCAGCGTTTGGACAGCCGCCAGGCCCGCTCCCGAGCGCGGCCCCAGGCCCGGTCTTCCCAACGTTGGCAGCTGCGGTCCGGCTGCGGGACGTCTCCCCGACGTGTGCCCGGAGGGCCGGCCGGTGGTCTCAGCAGCTCCGCTGTCAGGGAACGTTGCCGGCCCATTGTCCAGCTTTGGTTTGGGTCGCTTCGCAGGACACAGTATGAAGCCAGGCATCATCTTTCTTGCTTTTTTTTTTTTTTTTACATCCCCAATGAGAGATTTTTTTCCCCCTCAAGATCAGGTAGACTTGACTAGTGATAGGAGGTGTGAGTGAATTTGATTCTCCCCTTGTCTGTTTATGTCGGTTGACGTAGGAGTCGATGCGCCCAGGCGCCTTGCAGAGGTGGTGAGATTTATGACCTGAGGGGCAGCTGAGTACTCCGCACATCCTTGAACAATAAACACAGAAGACAGACAAGAGCTAGGTAGCAGGTTTTCCAGCTGATTCCTAAGCTTTATGTTTCACCGGTCATTCTACGTTGTGTTTGGAACAAGGAGTGAGGTGGGTGCGTGGTGCTCGGGTCCCGCTCGCCAAGAACCGGGCATAGTCACAGGACAGGCCGGCAGCGTCCTGACCGTCCCGGGCTGCGTGCACACCGCGCCTGAGTGAGCAGCATGGGTGGTGGCTGGAAACAATGTGGCTTTATTCCTTGGGGTTGTTGAAATCCATGAATCACAAAATTCTGCTAGCCGGTGTGGTGCAGTGGCTCCCTGCTTTAGATGATGTAATAGCTGCTCGCCCGGACTGTCCCAGGTGAGAGGGCATTGACTTAGTAAACAACAGGTAGATGCCCTACTTGTAACAGCCTTGCTGTCGCTTCAGTGTACCCTCATGGGCTCTGGATACAGTTTTTACAACTAAAACTTTTTAAACTTTAAGATACAGAATAAAACTGAATGTCACCACACTGCATTGTGGCATTCAAGATTTTACTGTGTTCTTAAGCCTAAAGCTGGTGTTTTTAAAACTTTGATCATAAGCTGTATTATGTGTACTACTTTTGAGAGTAGTTGCCTTTTTTTCCCCAAAATGTTATTTTCCCTAGGTTGCAATAAATCTTTGACCCTACTATATTTGAAGCAAATAATTGTTACTGAGATAAAAAGCATTTCTTGGAAGTTATCAAGGCGTCCACACTGCTTAAGGTGCTAAAGTCATTATTTCAAGAGGAAATCATTAGTTCAATTATTAATTGTCCAAATAATTATCGATATTCCTTCTTTCCAGATTTCTTTCACAGTCCTTAGGAACTATAAAAACATGTATTAGACATTGTCTTGTCTGTATACTTCTACTTAATGTCATATCAAAATGTATTGTACTTTTTCAGCATTTATTTCGGAAGATCCTCATAAACACTGGGTGATCAGAATTCGCTATACTTTTAAAATTGCCTGCTATTTAATATCTTGCAAAATAACCCTCTTCAAGTAAATGGGAGTAGACATTAAATATACACTTTTTAAAAATAGACGTTAAAAGAGCACTAAACTTATTTGAAAGTGCTCCTGGTACTTTATACACATTAGCCCATCTCAGGAATATTTCTTTTCAGACACAGCATAAAAAATGGAACTTCACCAGATTTTAAGGAAAGATGTAGAGAAAATAAGGATCTTCTCCAGGACCGTACAGGGATAACACTGAGGCTCTCAGTTCTTCCTACTTCTGTCTCTCAGGTTTTTAGCCCTAGAGACCCCTTCAAGATTGCACAAACTCAAGGGATTTTTTTTTTATAAATAGGGAAGCTCTGTATCAGATTTTATCAGAGAGTCAAGAATTAGAGGTGAGAGATGAGAAAGGTTTCGTCCAAAGAGTTCCGATGACTGGAGGGCAGTGACCCATTCTAGAGAGTGCAGAGCCAGGGGGGAAGTCAGGGAAGCCTGGGGTGTCCGGGAAGGAGAGAGACACCACGTGGAAACTAGTGGCACGGACCGTGCTCTCCCAGCCCCACGCGCTGCTTAGAGCACAGATCTCTTCCTGCGCAGCGAATCTCAGCCGCCGTACTGGCTGTGTGCTGCAGCTGACCATAATTGGTAACATGAGCCATCGCAGTCAGGTGAGCCTGTCTTCCTTGTGTGTGTTGGACGGGGACCACGAGGAAGCGCCCTGGGATGTGGGGTGCTGATGTCAGCGCTGCGTCTCCCGCTGCCCGCGCCGTGCAGCTGCCAGCGTTCTGCCACCACGGCAAGCTCAGGTGGCCATTTTCAGTTTGGCGCAGACGGCTGGAAGCGGAAAGGCTTGTGGGATGGAAAAGGCTTCCTCCGGAGGGAGAAGCTGCCGTTGGCAGGCAAGGTGCGTCAGCCAGAAGAAATGAGCAATAACCGTTTTCTGGTTTCTGTTGGCAAAAACTTTGCATTTTTTTTGTCACATAGAAGTGTTAAAAATAGATTTATAAGAAGATGCACAAAAGCAAGGAAGAGAAATAGCCACTAAAGTTTTACCAACAAGTGGGGACAGAGGAGAACTAGCCTTTGCTAAGTGGCTGTGGCTGACCCGGCCGTTTGGGTCTCACGTTCGCTGGGAGGGAGGCCTGCACGCTACCCCATCCCCACAGAATTGAAGTATCGCTGGACCACATGTAAGACTCGTAAGCCTCACATTAATATTCGTGACATTTATGATGCCTCTGTGAAACTGTCACACCTACTGGGGAGTAGGCAAGGCTGGGCACGGTGGCTCACGCCTGTAATCCCAGAGCTTTGGGAGGCCGAGGCAGGAGGATTCGCTTGAGGCCAGGAGTTGGAGAAGTAGGCAGCCCTCGGCCCTGAGATAGGTCGTATTCTGAATGTGGATTTGCTGGGAACTCTGAACACACTTTTTCACTGAAACTATGTCACACTTAGTGGGTGGGTTCCCAGGCCAGGCTAGAAATCACAGCTGCAGTATTCTGCTTTATTAATAGTACCATAGAAACAAGCCACTATATATAACATGGTTTTTATGGGAAAATGCACTCAGAGCTGCAACTTGAGTTTTTTATGGTTTATAATCCCAGGGACAATGGCAAAAGTGACCCCCGCCTTCTCTTTTTTTCCATTTAAACCCTGGAGGGAAAATAAAGGTATACAGAGATACATTTCCTTCCCTACTGCCCTTATGCTAACAGAGACCCCACCCTAGAACTACAGAGCTATGGGGAGGGGGATCCTGCCTGCAGGTGGCTTTGTGGCAACAGAGAGGAAGGAGAAGAGGGGGAAGAAGTACAGGTGACAGGGAAGAAGTGAGGTCTAGGTGTCGGTCACCCAGGGATGCTGTTTGAATGGCTGGTTGATGGGAGCTGCCTATTGACTGACATTTCCTTACTAAACGTAATTGTTCCTTTAGAACCCAGACCTTAACCCTACTTAGTTGTATCTTCAGTATGTTTAAAGTCAGGGTTAGGTTTAAATGGAATCTTCAGTAACAGAAGAAAAGGAAACATACAGGCATCTTATTTTTCTTTTTGATGCCAGTCTACTAAATTTCCCAAACCAGTACCTATTTGGGGCTAGAGGGACTCAAGGTGAACTTGGATGCTAGTGTATAGATTATAAGATTCTAATTAATCCTAGAATGGGTACCGTTTGTTGAGTACTTCAAATCAGAAAATGTCCTAAAGTGTTTAACATGCGTTGTGTCATTTAATCCTCACCACAATCCCATGTAGTGAGTACTGTCAGCACCACCATCTTAAAAATGATCAAGGTGAGATTTTTGAGAGGGTGAGTAATTTGCCCTGAATCACACAGATCAGAAATGGCAGTTCTGGGCCAAGCATGGTGGCTCATGCTTATAATACCAGCACTTTGGGAGGCCAAGGCAGGAACACTGCTTGAGGGCAGGAATTCAAGGCTAGGCTGGGCAACATAGCAAGACCCCATCTCTACAAAAAATAAAAGAATTAGACAGGCATGGTGGTACGCGCCTGTAGTCCCAGCTGCGAGGGTGGCTGAGTGAGGCAGGAGCCCAGGAGTTGGAGGTTGCAGTGAGCTATGATCGTACCACTGCACTCCAGTCTGGATGATAAGGCAAAACCCTGTCTCAAAAAAAAAAAAAAAAGGCAGAGCTGGGACCTCATTAATCCAACTCAAATACTGCTGAGCAAGTCCTGTGCCCGTAGGCACTGTGTTGGACTCTGGGAATAAAGCAATGACCTAAACGGACAAATATGCAAAAATCCTTGCCCGTGTGGAGCTTATATACCAGTGATAGGAGACGAACCGTAAACAAAATAAATCTTTAGTGCTTCAGAGGAGTTATATGCTTGGAAAAAAATAAAGCCAGGGAGGAGGATAAGGAATGTCAGGTGGGGGATGCAATTTAGGGAGACAGAGGGTACAGCCAGAGGGTGGCTGGGAGTCAGAACAAGCCCAGGGGTACGTATGCTCTTGTTCCTCGCAGCAAACCATTTTATTTTGTGACTGCAAATGTTTGAGTATGTGCCATCCTCGTCAGTCACTGCAGATACTCCAGCCAGTGACCGGGGAGGTGTCCAAGCACAACAAAGGGCTTGAGTTTTTATATGCAAAGGCCAGGAAAGAGGGGGACAGTCGCTGGAGGGACAGCCTGGAGAAGCCAGGATCTGGTGCGTGAGCAGAGGGCCCAGGGAGGGTTCTGCTGTGGTCCTGCTCAGGGAGGGCTGTGCTGTGGTCCTGCTGTACTGGGAGAGAGGCAGGGTCTGTGGGCAGACGCAGGGCTGGGAGGGAGTGGCAGTGGAGCTGGTGGAGGTTCTCTGCTGCTTGCTTCCGATGTCTCAGTGCCCTGGAGTGTGGGCATCAGCTGCAGAGAGCGCTGGAGGGCAGTGAGGGGAGAGAGATGGGAACAGTCGCTGGGGAGAAAGGGAGCCTGAATTTAGCTGTGAAGTGTGCACTCGGGGTCTGCCCCGCTCAAACCCTGACTGTCACATCCACAGTCTCTTGGAGCTCAGAATTCTGTGATCTCGTTCACTTCTTGAGGGAGGGACTAGCTTATGATTCGTGCCTTGATCTGTCACTCACTCAGAGCAGAGCCTGCGCTGAGGCCATGCGTGGTTCGTGCTAACGAGTAACTGCCACAGCAGACCTACACACCTGTGTGGAAATTCCACTGACGCTTTTCCCAAATTGTCACATCTTTCTCTTCCTTCTCTGCAACATCTGATGCTTATAGTCATAAGACAACACTTGTATGCCCATTTATTCTGTTGCTAATTATTTCATTGAGTTAGTCCCATCTCCCTAATGGATTGAGCTTTAGATCGTGAAAGAACTCTTAATTGTATGTTCTCTTATATTAGTCCCCAAGGGCTACCTGCATCAAACCTCATTCCTACCACATTGTGCCTTTGGTGAGGGCAGCGAAGATACCTTCTACTTCTGTTTTATTGCTCCCTGTTGGCTAGTGCCGCGGTGAGGGCACAGTGAGCTGGAAAACAGGAAGGCCAGTTGCGGTGGTTAGAATCCGGGAGGGATCTCAGCTGAGCTGGTGGTGAGGGAGCGGATTGAGTGGGTGGAGTCTGAGGACAGGTAGAAGGTGGAATCGGCTGCCCGTGGTGTTGGGCATGGGGGGGGCAGGGTCGAGGGTAGCTCCCAGGGGCTGCCAGGCAGTGGGTGCCGTTCACGGGGAGGGGAGGGGATGGAGCAGCTCGGAGGGAGGCAGGTTCAGTTTGGGACACCCCAAGTGGAGAGAGGTCCAGGAAACAGATACCTAAGGCTGACATCCTGGGAGGAGATCCCACTTGGGAATTGTCACCGCAGATGGTAACTAAAGCCTGGGGAGATGGCGTTTGCCCCAAAAGAGAGCAGTAAGCAAGAAAACTGGGCTCTCTGTGAGTAAAGAGACCCTGTCATTTGGGTAAACTATGCTGTCGTCTGCAGAATCTGCCCAGTGACAGAATGTTCAAGTGCAGCGTATTCCAGTAAAACCACAGACGAATTGATTCAGAACTGGAGTTGGAAAAATTGTCGGTTTTCCTTGGTAAAGCCTCATTTTGTACTTGTCTTCGTTACTATAAATAGGTGTATTTGTATAGAAGGTGACATGGGGATTTTTAAAAAAAATCTGTTTTTGGCTCCTTAAGAGGAGACGAGATGGATCCACATGTGTCCCGTGCTGCTCTCGCCCACACCGCGGGTTACGTAACGGAGTGTCTGAGGACATGCTGTGCACACCAGCGGCTGTAAATCTGTCCAGGCAAGTGGCCGCAGGATACCCAGGGACAGCAGATAAGAAGTTGGACCTCGCCTCTCCAGGGGGAAGCTTTTATTTGCAAGAGAAAGTATACGTAAGAATTTGCACATCTCTTGGAAGGGCAAACAAATCATGCAGGGGTAAGATGGCAGTTGTCCAAGTCCGTGAGGATTCCTTGGTCCTTCTTTATATACGGCCAGCCAGAGTTGTCAGTTTCCAGACACAGAAAATTATCCAACAGTGTGGTGGACGCTCAGTGAAACACCAGATATACGAAGCTGCCAGACCTTTGCTAGGCCGACTCTTTGCCTCGGGGTACAAATGAATGACACAGTCTGACCACTCGCTTGAAAAAGTTACTTGGAATTATTTTATACTTAGAGATTTTTAAAAGCCTGTGTTTCGACCCATCACAAGCACATCAGGGTTGAGATGTCTGCAGTCCAGTGCTCCGTGAGAGGCCAGTTCCATTTGTTTAGAAATAGAAGGACGTTTGCTGCCTCCCAGGTGGGGAGCCGGGCAGGGCAGGGGTCCTCACCTTCGCTAAGCGTGTTTTTAAACATCGCAGCGTGTGAAGGCTGGGACTTCCCGAGGTGCTGACTGCAGGACTCGGACTCCGAGTCTAACCGGTTTTCTTTTCGGTGCACCAAGCATCCTCTGAGACGCAGGGTGGCGGTGCCACTTGGCAACGTGCACCAGGGGCCACCGCAGGACTTGCTGAAAGCTTGAGCACGGATGGCAGATCCCGCCATCAAATTGCGAGCGCTGCTCACAAGTTCAGGAGGAAAGTCTTTGAACACCAGTTTACTTGGGAAGGTCATTCCGATGGGAGCGTGTGGTTGGGTTCCCGAGGGAAGAACACGGTGGCGCTTTCTGCAGCGTGGCCACCTGCGCCGGGCTGGCTGCTGAGCACAAAAGGCAGCGATGGCTTTGAGGGGACCCCTGGGCCGTGGAGCGGCAGTCGCTGTGTTCCAGGCACCGTCTGGCTCTCCGTGTCTCTTCCTCCTGCATCTCTAAGGTCTGAGCTCTCCCGGGGAAGCCCAGTGTGGCTCCTCCAGCTCTGCCTGGAGCTCAGTTTTCCTGTGTGTTTCCTTTATAACCCTAGCATTCTGATTTCGTCTGCTTACCAAGCCAAAGACAAATCTGACGGTGAAAGAGAAGGAGATTCACCCTGGACTCTCACGTGTCTGCTCAAAGTCGTGTGGCCCTAGTTGCTTCATTTTACCGTAGTGTCCACTTAAATCGGTAATTGGGATACATTTCAAAATCACGCTAGTGGTGAACGGTTTCATAGCCTAGGTGGTACCCCGGTTACTCATTTATGATGTTTTGAATAAACAGAAATTTTGTAGCATCCACAGAGTGACACAGCTACCCTGCTAACATTCGGTCATTTGGAGAATTCGCAAAGACTACGAGGACTGAGTACCTCCAAGCCAGTTCGGCTGCTCAGTGGGCTCTGCCGTGAATCTTGGGTGTGCTCTGTCTCATCTGTGGCCTTTGGGTTTTCTTCCGACCTTGAGGCAATGTGCTCGTGTCATTCACTCCGCTTCTGGGTCTGGTTTACAGATTCCATGTCCTTTCTGCAACGTTCATTAAAATTAAAAAAAGAAAAGCTATTTCACTTTTTATTGGCGACACTGAAATTGCTAGTCAGGAAGATCCGACATTCCACCCCTCAGCAGTCTGAGTAAAGGGTAAAGTGTTATGAAACCACAGGATGCGGCTGAACGGACGGGCCGTCTTCTGGCAAGGTGAGCGGCCACCCAGAAACCTGCATCTCGAGTTAATGGTGCAGTAAGGTGTGGGGATGTGTCGGCGCCTTGCCAGCCTCTTGCTTAGTGCTGCCGCCTTCTGTGTCCTGAACGAGCTGAGGGAGCGCCTGTGGTCCCAAGTCCCTGCTCTGAGGGGCTGCGGCTCTCGTCCGGACTGTGCACGGCCAGCCGTCTCTTCCCAGACAGCCCACCTTGCCGCGGGGCCTGGTTCCCGCTATGGAAATAAGGAAACCAGTTGAGAGGAGCGCTGGGATCTTCTCAGCGTCCCTGTCCCTACCTTGGAAGGAGGGGTTGGGAGGCGTCCTGTCCAGTTTTGTCCCTGTCACGTCCTCTTTTTGCTCTCCTGGGGTTTAGCTAAAACGTTTTTAGATGTCTGTGACTTTGTGGAATATGGTTCCCTGCTATTGGAGAAGTGAAAGAGGAATCTCAGGCATCAGTAAGGGCCACATTCTAGTTGAAATCATAAGCATAGTCAGCAAAACCATATTAGAAATAAAAGCTGCTCAAAAACCCCAAGTGCCCGTTACCCAGAAAGTGACAACAGAGATGTCCCGACCGATGTGTAGTCACATGTGTGTCGTGGTGTACACAGGCCAGGGACCTGCCCAGTGTCCCTCACTGAACTGGCTGTGACGTGTGACTACCAGGCTTTTGCCAGCAAGGAATCCTGGCAGGAAGGTTTATCAGTAGTGGGCCACGGAACATAAATAAAAGACTTCCCTGCAAACCTTTTGGGATTTGTCATGCTAATTTCTATTTCAGGAGATAACCCCCTTTGGATATACTGTAATTTGGGAAACGGGATGATGAAATGAATTGGGGCAACCTCTAGACGAGGAGACAGGAGAAAGTCTGCCTTGTAAAATCATAGACTCCACCTGGTCGGGGTTTCTCTTCTCTGTTTAGCTCAAGTTAGAAAAGTTTACATGGTTTAAAAAGAGTATTCGGAACTTACATTTGATTTTCAGTGATCTCAGATAGCTCTTAGACCTCGGGATACACAAATTCGGTACCGTCCTTCCGCACTGTAAGACTTCTGCTGACACAAGGCTGCAGTCTTGGTCACAGCCCGTCGTCCCCGGTAACGATGCCGCGTAGGGTCAAGAAGTCTCCCTCCCTCCCTGGTGGCCACAGGGATGTTAGCGGGAAAAGGTCTCCCCGTTACCTTGTGTTCAAGATGTGCACATTAGTAAATTCTCCTGCTATCTTAATAGGCAAGGAGGTGCATCCCGTGACTTAGAGGCCTTCCATATTAGGCTTTTTGGAGATGTGGTGATCACATGAGGTGCTTGAGAAAAACGGAGACTCATTGAATGCAGAGGCTTCTGTGGGGCAGGCAGAGCAAAGAACTCAGTCCAATGATGTCATCCAAGGGTGGCAAGCCCGTGCCCGAAAAGCTGGCAGCCGCTCACCCATACCAGCCACCTGAGACATTTCCTGGGCTGGAAACAATGTTGCGGAAATTGAACTTCCCTGCCAAGCCCACCACACCTTGCCAGAGCATGGGCACCTCGAGAATGATGACGGCTGCCCGGCACGTCTACCGGGAACTTCAGTGAAGACGAAGAAGGAATCTGGAATGCTTGCGTTTCAGCGGCCCAGAGGAGGAGAATGTGGTGTCCTTCCTTGGCCATTAAGCTAAGTGATGCTTTTGTGGTGTCATCTGGGAGTCACTGCCCAGGAGGAAGGAGATGCGTCGGCCGTGCGAATCAAAGAGCTTTGACGAAGAGTTTGGTGCTTGTTTTGTTTCCTGTTGGGCACATTCCTCTAGAAAACAGTAACTAGATCCCATTTAAAAAATTAAAAACCATGACTGAATGTGCCCAGAAATAAAGTCTGCACTTGATCGACCTTTCTCTTCCCAAGTCCAGGTGAATTGCTTTATTCGTTTATTCAGTGAATATTTAATGGTACTGTTAATACCCACACATGCGCGCACACACGTGTAGAAGGAAAAAGGAAAAAAACGAGCTTTGAGAAGTGAAAGAATTTGCTGATTGCGGAGTGGTGGAGCAGCACAAAGCTGACATAGAGCTTTTCTGGCTCTGAGTCTCAGCCTGTCCTCAAAAGTTATTTGCCCATAGTCGCCTAATTTTATCTAAGATTTATTAGAATGTATGAGGTGGGGAAAAGTTGTGCAACAGGAAATTGGACGATAACATCCCACAGCGTATCTTCCTTGCCAACTTCCTAATAAATAACGGATGAATTCCAGATATTAAAAAGTTATTATTTAAGACGTACTTGAAAGTCTTTCCAAATGCATTGTAAAGCTAGCAAACAAATCCAGTGTGATTCATTTACTCACAAACATTTATTCAGTGTGCTCTACGCTCAGCGTCCCCTGAATGAGTAAGACGCTGACCAGGCCCCTGGTTCAGGGCAAGGCAGGGAAGAGCCCGGAGGCAGAAGGGACTGGTCAGTTCCAGGGGTGAAAACGACACAAAGTCCTCAGAGGAGGGAGCAGCCAGCTCTGCCCAGGGGAGAACCGAGACCCGACAGCAGAGAGGTTTGGTGAAGGTTGAAGCCGAGTGGGAGGCAGCCAGGCTGCTGGTCCAGAGGCGCAGGGAGCGGGTGTGGGTGGAGGACAGTGGGCAGCGGATGGCGGAGGTGAGCGAGGCTTTGCCGGCTGTGGGAGGCCTTGCCCACCACACCCAAGGTGCCACGGCAAACATGAAAATAGTGGATCACTCGCAGACTGATCAATGTATTTCCTATCTCTGTCATTAGAGAGATCTTTCCAGATACTTTGACAAGGAATGTTAGGACCTACTCATCAAATTGTATGAACACCTTTCTTTTTCCGTCACGGCCCCTGTCTAGATTACGGTCAGCCCTCCGCATGGCAGGTTCCACATCCTTGGACTCAACCAACTGCAGGTACAAAATACTAGGGAAAAAATCACAATACAACAATAAAAATAACACAAATTTTAAAATATGGTATAACAACTATTTACATAGCATTTACACTGTATCAGGTATTATAGGTCATCTGGAGAGATCTGAAGCGTACAGGAGGATGTGTGGGTCGCATGCGAATGCCACAGCATGTTACGGTGTGTGAGGGACAGCAGCATCCTTGGATTTTGCCGTCCATGTGGGTACTGAGGGACAATGTACCTGTAAGACAGGGTGCTATGAATTTGAAAGACCCCAAAATGATACAAATTTGTGTAAAAAGTAAAACGTATTCAAACAGAGAACTTGGCTAGTCAAGACTAAGAAAGTATTGGCAGGAAGTAAAGCCGTGGCTTTAAATAATAATGTGATGTATGCTTCCTGAGAGCTCGGAGATAGTTTGTCTTAAGCGGTCTTTTTGCCAATCTTTACACCTGTGAGTTATCTGAGAAGCCCCCTTTTTAGTTGTCAGTGAAACTCTCTCGGAGGTATCACAGATTTCGCATCTGTGTGGTCTGAGTAAGTGAGGCCCCTCCTCCTGCAGTTTGAATGTAGGCGGCTGCTCTGGATTCCTCTCTGCTCCTTTTCTTCTTTCCGGTACCGAATGCCCTCTGGCTGTGTCATCGCTGGGTTTTCTTCTCTGACGTGACTTCAGCTATGTGCATGCGAATGCTAACGTGTATGCTTGCTCAGTTCCGCACCCACTGCACACGTCACTGTTGCCATTCTTACGTGTAAGGTTTAGAACAGAAAATGTACTGGAGGTGTTCTGCAGATCCGCTGCATCCACTCAGATGAACGTTCAACTTTGTGTGACATTTGTATTCTCGTGTTTGCTTTTATGACGTGGATAACTGCAGGCTAAATATGTCCCTTTGACATGTGTAACTTAAGCAGCTATAGGTACCTGGTGATTATCATCAGCTTGAGGCCGTAAATAATACGTAAGGCCTCAGTATCAACACCAGTGACATCTGATCAACAAAGAGTTCCCCCCTTTTCTTTTTTGAGACAGAGTCTCACTCTGTTGCCTGGGCTAGAGTGCCGTGGCGTCAGTCTAGCTCACAGCAACCTCAAACTCCTGGGCTCAAGCGATCCTCCTGCCTCAGCCTCCCGAGTAGCTGGAACTACAGGCGTGAGCTACCATGCCCGGCTAGTTTTTTGTTTCATTTTTAGTTGGCTGGCTAATTTTTTCTATTTTTAGTAGAGATGGGGTCTCGCTCTTGTTCAGGCTGGTCTCAAACTCCTGAGCTCAAGCAATCCTCCCTCCTCGGCCTCCCAGAGTGCTAGGGTTACAGGTGTGAGCCACCGTGCCTGGCCAAGAGTTCCCTTTATAAGATGAAAAGGCGTGGAATGATTTTGCAGTTGCCCTATGTGTGTCTTAAACACCTGGCTGTGTGAGGGAGAGTGGGTGTGGGACAGGAGAGGTACCCGGGAAGCATTACGCGGAACGTTGCAGCTTGCCCTCTACAGGTGACCTGTTAACAGAGCCTGCAGGTCGTGGCAGTGAGGTGGAACAGAGAAATGATGGAGTACAGCGATAGGGTGACTCATTCTCATTCAGACTCGTCTAAATCACAGCTCAGACTAGGACGGTGGCCCTGAGTTGCGAGGTCATTGTAAGAGTTACTGGGCATTCTGAGCAGCAGCGGCTCTGCAGATGTGGGGTGGGGGTGGGCCCACACCAGCGTCAGCGCGCCGGGCCGTCCGTCCATCGCCCTCTGCTAGAGGTGGTAAGCAGTCCCGCACTTTCATTTACGGTTAGCAGCACTGCCAAGAAGACAATGTGAATTTGGACATGTCAGCACCAGAACAAAACGGTTTTAATACTTGCAAACCAGAGGACTTGAAATTGGTGGCCTGACTGACGGGAGTAGAACTCACAGCTGTGCCCAACCCCTCCCCGTCCCGTCTTCCATTCTGGGTTTTAAAGCTCTTAATTGAATTGGACACTCAGTTGAAAAAAGATTGGAAAAGGATCTGTTCTTTCCTCCTTTTTCAGATAAAGTTAAGGTCATGAGATCTTTTTGAGGGCAATTTAACTGTACCCATTAAAATTTAAAATTCACATACCCAACAATTTCATTTCTGTAAAGTTTTCCCACAGAAAAAACAAGTGTACAGTACAGGTTGTACCAGGATCTTCACTGCTACGCTGTCCGTGCTAATTCATACCTGAGAACGCGTCTGTCATTGATGAGGAATAGCGTCTCTGCTGTGGAATACCACGAGGCCGTTAAAAAGCATGAAATAAATCTTCGTGTACTGTCGGGGAAGGATACTTATGATACGTTGAAAGATAAAAGATCGTGAAGGAAAATGCGCTTGATCCGATTTTTGTGAACAAAGGCCCACACGTATAAAAACATGGGTGTTACACGTGTGTTTGCATTTGCATAGTAAGGTTTCTGGAAAGATAGCTCCAAAGTCGAAACAGTGGCTCTCCCTGGGGAGTGGGACAGTGTGAGGATCGTGGTTACGGGGGAATCTTTCACTTTTACTTTACTGTCCTCCTGCTTTGACTTTCTTATCCTTGAATTTCCCACAATGAACGTTTATTCCTCTGGGAAAAAATTAGGAAGAAACTAAGTCCCAGGGGTATGACGAGACAGCTCGTTAGCC
>CAUYRT010091182.1:0-18339 GCA_963574885.1 Lepilemur ruficaudatus | reverse complement strand
TTATATCTAAGACCTGAAACTATGGAACTACTAAAAGAAAACATTGGGGAATGCTCCAAGACATGGGTCTAGCAATTATTTCTTGAGTAATGCCCCAAGACTTAAGTAACCAAAGCAAAATTGGACAATGGGATCACATCAAGCTACAGCTTCTGCACAACAAAGGAAACAATCAACAAAGTGAAGAGACAACCCACAGAATGGGAGAAAATATTTGCAAACTACTCATCTGACAAGGGGCTAATAACTAGAATATATAAGGAGCTCCAACAACTCAATAGGGAAAAATCAAATAATCCAATCTAAAAATAGGCAAAGGATCTGAATAGACATTTCTCAAAAGAAGACATACAAACAGCCAACAGGTATACAAAAAAAAATGTTCAACATCATTAGTCATCAGAGAAATGCAAATCAAAACTACCATGAGATATCATCTCACCCCAGTTAAAATGGCTTTTATCAAAAAGACAGGCAACCTTGAATGCTGGAGAGAATGTGGAGGAAGCGGAACCCTCATACACTATTGGTGAGAATGCAAATAAGTGCAACCACTATGGAGAACGGTATGGAGTTTCCTCAAAAAGCTAAAAATAGAACTAATCCATACGACCCAGCAATCCCATTGCTGGATATATATACAAAAGAGAGGAATTTGGTATACTTAAAATATATAGCCAAGATTTGTAATCAACCTAAGAGTCCATCAACAGATGAATGGATAAAGAAATCATGGTACATATACACAATGGGATATTATATAGCCAAAAAAATGGAATCCTGCCATTTGCAACAGCACGGATGGAACTGGAGAACATTATGTTCAATTAAATAAGCCAAGCACAGAAAGACAAATCTCACGTGTTCCCCCTCATATGTGGGAGCTAAACATTAAAAACAATTGTTCTCATGGAGATAAAGAATAGAATGATGGTTACCAGAGGTTGGGAAGGGTCCCGGGGAGGGAGGGATAAAGTTGGGGTGGTTAATGAGTGTAAAAATAGTCAGAATGAACAATATTTGACAGCACAATGAAGTGACTACAATGAACAGTAAGTTAGCCATACTTTAAAATAACTAAAAGACCAGAATTAGAATATTTCCAACACAAAGAAATGATAAATGCCCAATTTGATTAATTCACGTTGTATGCATATATCAACACATCACATGTACCCTATAAAAATATACAACTATTATGTACCCATAATTTAAAAATTTTAAAAAAATAAAAAAAAAATCTCAGACCCAGAAATTATCAAAACAAACAAAAAGACCCACAAAAGGGAAATCAGTAAGAAACAAGCACACCTCCGATCCTTGTGCCCCCACGAATGTTATCCACGGAACACAAGCAGTTAAAAGTCAAGCACGCTCCTCGTCGATATTCTACGGGGATCTAGTTTTGCCGAGAAACTTGCTTTTCACAATCTACCTCATGCTTGTCAGCAATAATTACCTGAGAAGCAGAATGGTGGCATTTTAAATTTCAGTGACACATTAATGAACAAAGTAATCCTCTTGACAGATACAGAGAAAGAGCCACCACAGGAAGCTAAGCAAGAGCTCCTCAGATCAAAACACGGGCCGCATAACCGGCCGTGGCAGGCCTGTCGTGCATCAGAGCTGCACCCGGCTGGTCCCAGCTCCTCCAGACACCTCGCAGCCTCTGACGTATTTACTGCCTTCATTTTCCTTGGCAGATGTTTGGCAGACAGCTCGTCTCGGAAGATTCGTGCCTTTGTCCTGGAGTCGAGGGTTAATAGGACCCTTAATTGCAGTATCGGTTATAACAAGGTCCTACCTTTTAAAAAAGAAATGCCTTCTACAAGCTCCGTCATTGATCCTGCAATTTGAAAGGGTATAATCGCAAAGTAGGACAACGCAAAGTACAGAGTTGGGACGTGGAGGGAACGGGACGTGAACCTGCACCAGGCCCGGTCTGCAGCGTCTGGGCTGGGCGCAGAGCCGGTGCGAGGGCGGCGGGTGCTGGTACCGGTGCTCCCAGGGGGCCCTTCGGGGTCCTCTTGGTGGCCAGGTCTCCTGCACGCAGCTTGCACAGGAACTAAGTTCAGGGTCCCTGGTGTGAGCTGAATTGCATCCCGCAAAAATTCATATGTCGAAGTTTTAACCGCCAGTACCTTATTTGGAAACAGGGTCATTTACAGATGTCATTAGTTGAGACAAGGTCATTAGGTGGGCGCTAATCCAGTAGGACTGGTGTCCTTCCTAAAAGGGAAAATCTGGACACGGAGCTACGCACGCAGGAAGAACCCGCGTGAAGATGCGAGCAGACGTGCAGCTGAGGCTCCTGCAGGAGCCAAAGGTTGCCGCAACCCGCCAGAAGCCGGGGAGAGGCTGAGGACAGAGGGACACAGCCCTCAGAGGGAAGAAACCCTGCTGACACCTGACCTGGGACTTCTATCCTGCACAACTGCGAGGCAGTGCATTTCTGTTGTTCATGTGACTTTGCAAACATTACCTCAACTCCCACCAACAGCCACATCGCTGTCAGTACCAACCCTCGCCCTGGGGTGAAAACAGGCAGTTTTCATAAACTCTGGGCACATTCTCCTTCTTTGGTCTCCTCTGCCAACCCACCAGCTCTTCTTCTATTCTGACTCCTCTCATTTCACGTTCTACAACAGTAACTTACATTTCAGCTAGGGCACCATGCCACTGGAATGCCAGAACATGAGTGATGCTGGACGATGACATGTCTTGACTTAGGGTCACAGGTTTGTAATGTATTCTCATTAAGCAATCACAAGGAAAAAGACTACGGCAAACAAGGAAGAGAGGGAAAGTGTAAAGAAATTTTAAACTTAGTTTCTTCACCCATGAATCCTCATTGAAACAGAAAATTGAGCTGCCATCTATTAATGGTTATATTAAAATTCAAAACGGTGGTTCTCAAAATACAGTCCCCAGACCAGCGGCCCCAACAGTCAGTGCTCAGGCTCAGCACAGACCTACTGAATAAGAGCAAGTGGGAACCGGCCCCTGTGTTGAAACAAGTCCTCCAGGTGCTTCTGGTTCCTGCTCAAGTGGGAGAACCACACTAACTCTCAAAGCCAAGAGGCAAGTGGATTCCACCTGATGGAAAATTCAGCTGGATGTGACTGCCAAAGAGCACTGTGTTAAGTAGGATTCTGAAGCACAGTCTGGGCTCTGATTTTAAAATGAGGAATCTCTTGGGCAAGAAAGAGGGGAAGACAGTGGCCGGCAAGCAACCTAACAGCCATCCTGGGAGTCTTATGCTCCCAAACCATCACTACTGTATTTTTCTTCATATCAGTGATTCCAGATTTTAAAAATCTCCCAAATTTCTGAAGAAATCTCTGAAGAGATTTGGACCCTAGGTTTACTGACACAAAAGTGAAAAGAAGAAAAAAAAGTTTGCTTTCAGTTCTAAGACAAAACTCAAAATAAAATACGTGCATGGCAAGGCTGCTCCTTGTTCTGTGAAATATGTACGGCTCCCTCCCCTCCCCAGCCTCACTTCCCGTGCAGGCTGGTGCTATTTTAGTGACGGGATAAAGCAGTGAGCGGGGCTCTGCCTAACTCAGGAAAACAGGAAACATACAAAATTTAAACGTATAAGATAGTTGAGTTCGAAAGTTGTTATTTACACTGCATCTATATGATGAAGGTTTCTCTTCAGTTTTAAAAGCATTTATAAAAGATTTATTTAAAAGATCATGTTCCCGTGAGGTTTTTCATATCTGATTTGATTTATTTCAAACATCACCTGCCGTCTCCTGTTGCCTTCTGCCCGAGGTCCTGGGGGTTGGGGGCTGCAGCTGAGTCCTGCCCACCCTCCAGCCTCCCCCCCAACTGCCCCACCACCTCTCCCCCGGGCCGTGTGAGCCACTCATTCATCATCATCTCTCTTTTTTTTGGTAGTTTTTTTTTTCCAGCTCTATTGAGGTGTAATTGAATAAAGATTGTGTACATTTAAGAAGTGCAACTTGATGTTTTGATATATTAATACACACACACTGTGAAATAATCCCCACAATCTAATGTATCCATCACCTCACATAGTTACCGTTTTGGGGGGCGGTGAGGACACTTACGATCCGCTTTATTAGCAAGTGTTAAGTACGCAGTACAGTATTGTTGACAACAGTCACGTCGGTGTCCTTAGGGCTCCAGAACTTACTCATCCTGCGTGACTGACACCTTGCACCCTTTGACGACAGCTTCCCACTTCCCCTCCCCCCAGCCGCTGGCAGCCACCCTTCTGCTCTCTGCCCCTGTGAGTTTGGCTCCTTCAGCTCCCACATGTAAGTGAGCTCATGCGGGATCTGTGTTTCTGTGCCCGGCTTATTTCCTTTCACGTAATGTCCTCCAGGTTCATCTGTGCTGTCACAAATGGCAGGATTCCTTCTTTTTTAAGACTGAGTAATATTCCATTGTATACATCTGCTACATTGTCTTTCTTTTTATCTTATGTTTTTTTTTTCATTTCAGGAAATCATGAGAGTACAAACATTTTGGTTACATTTTATATCTTGGCCTCTCCCTAGCAAGGGTTAGAGGCATTCCCTTCCCCTCTACAAGGCCCACCGCGTCCCTCAGTTGCGAGTCTACCCTCCAACCCCCTAATCCCTGGAGAACCCACCACCATGTGAGCACCATAGTGTTAATCAGTCAGTACCAGTTTGATGGCGAGTACAAGTGGGGCCCATTCTTCTGGACTTGTGTCACCTCACTTCGAATAATGGGCTCAGGCTTTATCCAGGAAAATGTAAGTGGTGCTAGCTTACTGTTGTTTCTTATAATTGAGTAATACTCCATTGTAAACATACACCAGATTTTAACAATCCACTCATGAATTGACAGGCACTTGGGTTGTTTCCATGTCCTTGCAGTAGTGAGTTGTGCTGCCATAAACATTCGGGTGCAGATGTCTTTATTATAGAATGTCTTATGCCCTTTTGGGTAGATGCCTAATAGTGCTATTGCTGGATAAAATGGTATTTCTATTTTTAGCTCTTTGAGGAATCTCCAAATTCTTTTCCACAAAGGTTGAACCAATTTGCAGTCCCACCAGCAGTGTAAGACAGTCCCTATCTCTCCACATCCTCGCCAGCATTTGTTGTTTTGGGATTTTTTGATAGAGGCCAGTCTCACTGGGGTTAGGTGGTATCTCATTGTGGTTTTGATTTGCAGTTCTCTAATGATTAGAGATGTTGAGCATTTTTTTGTATGTTTGCTGGCCATTATTCTGTCTTCTTTGGAAAAGTTTCTGTTCATTTCCATTGCCCATTTATTGATGGGGTTGTTTGATTTTTTTCTTATTGATTCTTTTAAGTTCTAAATAGATTCTTGTTACCAGATTTTTATCGGATCATCTACTACATTTTCTTTATCCATTCACCAGTCAATGGACGTTTCCGTTGTTTTGACATTTGGAAGTGCTTCGCTTCCTCCTGCCCCTGCCCCTCCTGTTGCCATGGATACCTGGCCCTCCTCCCTCCTGCCCAGGCAGCATCTTCCCATCTCTGTGCCCTACTCTGTCTCTCTGCCTCCCCAAAGCCTCCCTTGTTCAACCCAGACTTGGGAGGCCTCATCTCTGAACTTCCAGTAACGTTCCAGGGTCTGCTTCACCTTCACTGAGGTCGCACACTCTGTCCTACAGCTGCTTACCTGCATCTGTGGCTCCATCCCACCCCAACCACTCTCAGAGGGAGCCATTCCCGTCACATCTCCCACAGCAGCAACGCAATGATTCAATAAATTCGTGGCATAAACAGACTAATTCCTGGGAGCTCGAAGCAAGTAAGTTCCTCTCCTGTGCCTTCTCCTTTGGAGCCTTGCATACATATATCAGTCTCCAATTGGCATAACTGGATTTCTTACCTCTTAGGGGTCATTCTTGGCCTCAGGGAAGCACTCAGAGTGACCCGGCTACCAGATAATCGACACAATCAGTTGGAAAGGTTGTGTGACGTGCATAGACTAGAAAGCTAGAAAATCCAATTCTGTCGTTCAGCTGTCCCTAATGCATTGTATGGCCAGGGGCACTATATCTCCTCTCTGGCCTGGGCTTTGGCTAAAGGGTCTCTGTTGTCCATTCTTAATAGTAATTCACATGACTATCTGCTAAAATGGCCTAAAGCATCTGCTGACACCAGCGTAAGCTCAACAGTATTACTAATCCTTTGCCCCGTCCTCCAAAGATACTCCTCTGATCCTTATGTTTTTCAGTACAAATGACAGGCGGCATCTCTATCTTATTTATAGCTCTACATAAATTGGTATGAGCATCAACCAAACATATTTATTTTATTTCCCAAGAAATACACCCCCAGAAAATGTCAAGGAAATGATCTTTGAAAAATGCACATCCAAATGTAATATAAAATATTTAAGGAAATGGCTGTGCTCTTGGCTTCCATTTTCTGTTAGATTATTCTACAGATTCTTGCAAAAGTCAAGTCGTTGCTTTTAAAGGCAGTAAGTGGCCGCGAGTTAAGAAAAGCCTTTAAAGCCCCTGGGTTCTTGATTTCGCTTTTACTTTCAGCATTTTGCCTTGAATGAACAGCCTCAAATAACTTAGATGTTCAAAAATTGATGAACAGTACTTAGCAAGGTAAAACTCACATAAAGATGATGAAGCCAAGCCAGCCTCCCATGGCTTGAAAAGTCACGGCTGTGTTTGGTGCTTTCTGTCTATGCCTCTCTTGCTGACACTGTCGATGGGTCCTTCCCATCCATTCGCCTTCCCCAAATCCTACACAACTTACGGAATATTTCCCACATCGGCCTGTGGTGTCAAACCAGCAAGTCATGTTGGGTCAGCAAAAAGAGCTCCAGAATAGAAGATTATTATTTAAAACGCACTGTAAATCCATTCAGTTGAGTAGGCTGGGGAGCGAACACTCAGATAGATTAGCTCATTTAATCCCTCGACAGCACTGTGAGGCAAATATTACTTTATCCCCCTTCGAAGATAATTCCAAGTACAGAGAATCGAAATAACTTACGCAACAGTCACACAGCCAGGAGGTGGCCAAGCCGGAGTGTGACCCACCTGGCCCCAGAGCCCAGGCACTCGGCCCCCAGGCTATGCTGCCCCAACAATATGATCGCTCCACAGGTGCCAGGACCAGTCTCACAAATGCTGAGTTAAATAAACATTTTCAGTGAACATTTTCAGTTCATCACATTCACTGGTAAATTGCACTGGTACACATGGCTAGTAGGTAGGGGAGAAGGGTGGAGCCCATGAGAAGTGCGGACTCCCTCAGGATCTATAAGCGGGACCCAAGGGGGTGAGACCCCCAAGGGAACACACAAGACTAGGTCCTGTGGTCTGAGCAGGCAAGGGGGGCCACTGCAGATAGAGCTGGGAAAGATTCCACTCTGATCCCACTCCCACCCTGCCGCAGCTCCTGGATGGCCATCTTGTCCTCAGCGGTGGAGGACAAGCCTGGACCACAATTTTGGGCAGCTATGAGACTGCCTCATCCAACCATCCTCTAACCACCTGGACAGACTTCACTGGTAAATTGCGCTGGTACACATGGCTAGTAGGTAGGGGAGAAGAGTGGAGCCCATGAGAAGTGCGGACTCCCTCAGGATCTATAAGCGGGACCCAAGGGGGTGAGACCCCCAAGGGAACACACAAGACTAGGTCTTGTGGTCTGAGCAGGCAAGGGGGGCCACTGCAGACAGAGCTGGGAAAGATCCCACTCCCACCCTGCCGCAGCTCCTGGATGTCCATCTTGTCCTCAGTGGTGGAGGACAAGCCTGGACCACAATTTTGGGCAGCTGTGAGACTGCCTCATCCAACCATCCTCTAACCACCTGGACAGACTTCCCGTAGAGAGCTGGGTCACTGAGGCTCACGTACCAAGACATCCTACACCGGCCTCTTACCCTTGGGACCGGGAGTGTCTAATGAGGTCCAGTTGCCACCAGAGTGAGGGCTCTTGAAGTCGGCTGTGCTGGACACAGCTTTCGCTGGCAGGGCTGCCACTTGCTCTGGGTCCCACACAGTGAGTAGCAGTGAAGTTCCCAGCTCGGGCCCTGAGGTCAGTATCTCTGCACTCACTAGCTACTGACTCTGAAAACATTTAGAACTTCTTGGAGTCTCGGTTTTCTTATCCGAAAGCTGAGGCTAAAAAGACACCTCCACAGGATTATTGTAAGGAGTAAATGAGATAACCTGAGAGGTGTCTTATTAGCATAAGGTACTGGAACAGTGAAGTGTCCCATATATCAGCTGCTGCTGTTACTAGTGCTGTCAGCTACTGCAGCAAAGGGAGCTAGAAGTGTGAGCTCCACTCACCCTGTGCCATCTTTTGTCCATTGCCATGTCTAGACTTCATTTAAAAATACTCCAGATATACAGTGCCATGTAAAGTGGCTGTCAGCATCCTCATCAAGAGAGCAGAGCCCACAGGGGACCCTGGTGTTCTACTCTGGAGCCCAGACATGGGGCAGCTTCTGTGAGCTCTCTTGCTGTCATCAAACAAGGCTTTTGAAATATCAAAGGTGGTTCCTGTAAATGCAGCTGGTGACCCATTAATTGTCATGACAGCTGCTACAAATGAGCTCTCATTGGTGACATTAATGGTATTCAAGATATATGGCATCTTAGTCCATTTGGGCTGCTATAACAAAATACTACCTTAGATTGGGTAAATTATAAACAACAGGAATTTGTTGCTTACAGTTCTGGAGGCTGGGAAGTCCAAGATCAAGGTGCTGGCAGCTTTGGTGTCTGGTGAGGGTTTGTTCGTCATAGATGGTTCCTTCTTGCAGCATCTTCACATAGCAGGAAAGGCAAACAAGCTCCCTCAGGCTTCTTTCATGAGGACACTAATCTCATCCCCGAAGGCTCTACCCTCATGACCTAATCACTTCCCAAAGGCCCCACCCCTTAATACTATTGCATGGGGGGGTCAGGTTTCAACATATGAATTTTGCGGGGACACCAACATTCAAACCATAGCATATGGATTGGTTAAAATAGTCACAAAATTGTCCCCATCCTTGCAGGAAGAATCCTGTAATGCCCAGACCCTTTTCCTTGGGGAGATGTGTGAACATAGCCCTAACCTTGATTTTGCTTGCCTGATGCCAGCTGTCAGGTGACAGGCTTCCACAGCCTCAGCATTTGCCTTCTGGCTCCTCTGCCCAGCAGCAGTCCAGCACCTAAGAGGCAGGGAGCTGCAACTTCATCACGCTCACAGAATAGGTTGATGAGCACTTTGGGGCCTGCTGGCAAATTAATGCTTCTTTAATGAATGTCTTGTGCATGGCCAAGGCTGCTTTGAGAGTTGCTGTCACAAAAACCAAAGAACAAAAAGTCAAGGGATGAGCCAGCACTCTCCTGCTTCAAACTTCTTTTGCTGCTTCTTGAATCTACCAAAAAAGAACCCAAGAGGTGGGGGTGACCACGCTGGCTTAGGTCTGTTTACAAGAAAGATTTTTCAGCGTGTCTGTGCTGTAAGCTTTAAAAGGGAAGGTGCAGGGCGAGTTTCCTCCGCTCTGCAGCAGCCTCTCGGCGGAGGACGGCTATAGCCACCCCAGAGGAGTTGGCTGGGGCAGCCACCAAGGCCAGGAGATCATATTCAAGGTCATATCATGAGCAGACCGACTGGACAAGAAAAGTTTCAAATAGGGAACTGTTTCTCCCTGGTTGTCCCTACACATTAAGCAGCCAACTCGAAATAAGAAGCTTTTTCTCTCCCCCAGGCTGAGTATAATTCAAAATCCCATTAGAGGCAAATAGGACTCTCTGAATCCAGATCTCTGGGTCTCTAGTTTGGGGAAGGACTGCATGGGTAGTCATCAAAGTCCAGCTCCAAGATTTCCTGGACTTTAAGGATATTTGCTTAAACCAAGTCCCCTGGGCAGCCCCTTTATATCGAAGAACCCGGCTTAGACTCTATCCCGACCTGCTCTCATTATATTGGGAAATGTGCATACAATCATAGCATTTCATGAAAATGATACATGTCACCAAATGAGGGTCCCAGAGAGTCAGTCAGTGTGCATTCCCCAAAGAACGTTGGCCTGAAAAGCCCCGGCCACCAGCTGCCGGAACTCCAAGACCAAGAGCTCATGGGAAACAGAAACTGCCTTTCTGTTCAGCCTCCGCAAAGTGCCCAGCAGTGCTGATGACTTAACAGGCTCAGAAGACTGTGATACAGGGTGGGGACACAGGTGAGGACGTCACTGTCACAAGAATAAATTTCCAAATTGCAAATCCCTAGCAGCAGTGCAGAGCTAAATGTGTATATTGGTCAATGAAAAGGAAAATGCACTTCCTCTGTTTAGATTCTCTGAAACAGATCTTGAAAGAGATGAGCTTAGAGCTCAGCAATGCTGATGGCACAACAGGAAACCCAGACTCTCAGTGGAGTGGCTGGAGCCCAGTGTAGGTCAGCAGTCCTCCTCCATCTCGTAGCCACACATGCCACCTGGAGCAAGTGTCCAGCAAGGTTGCCACAGCCAGGGAAGACAGGACAAGAGGGTCACTCGGGATGGTTTTAGGAGCCAGGCTTAATTGCTTCTGCCCACAGCTCTTGCCAGCCCCATGGCTCATCCTGCCTGCAAGGAAGCCTGGGAAATGAGGAGCCCACAGGTAAATGGGCAGCTCTCACAGATAAATGGGGAGCTCATGGGTAAGCAGGGAGCCCACACGTAAGAGGGGAGCTCAGCCCAGGTGAGCAGCTCTGGATGTGATGTGTGAACAGGACCCGTCACGAAGCCCCATGCCCCAAGCCCTCCTTCCTGCACCCGTCCCCACTCACACTCCAGAGATTCCTTCTCTGTCAGGTAAGAGACACTTTGGAATTCATGATACTCCTTCTGGACTAACACACCACCCAGAAGGGATGAAACCTGTTTTTATAATTGGTGCCACTTGACGGTGCTGGCCTATGAGAAGCAAGTGTAAAAATCAAGAAGTAGCTGGGTGCGGTGGCCCACACCTATGATCCTAGCACTCTGGGAGGCCAAGGTGGGAGGACGGCTTGAACTCAGAAGAATAAGACCAGCCTGAGGAAGAGCAAGACCCCGTCTCTACAAAAAATAGAAAAAATTAGCCGGGTATTGTGGCATGCGCCTGTAGTTCCAGCTACTCAGGAGGCTGAGGCAGGAGGATCGCTTGAGCCCAGCAGTTTGAGGTTGCTGTGACTTATCATCACGCCACTGAACTCCAGCCAGGACAACAGAACGAGACTTTGTCTCCAAAAAAAAAAAAAAAAAATCTAGAAGTCATGCATGGCCAACGTCATCGTCCAGGGGTACAGGTGGGTTACGAAACCCAGAAGAGGTAGAATGAGCTGCTAAATCCGCAGGAGGCTGGACAGATGGCAGGAGGCTGTGTTAGGGGAGCTCAGGGCTGGGAGTCAGGGAAGAAGCAGCTGAAGAGGTCTAACATGTCCAGAGGCACAGGAAGACCACCCGCTAACCTTACACAGGGCCTTGAGCGTCCTTTCAGAGGACCCATTGAAGGGGCAGCACATGGGGAGGGGTCACCTGTGCCTCCACCCAGAGATTGAGAGAACCCAAATACATGGGCTCTGCTCTAACTTCTCTGACACCCCCAAGGTGAGCCCTGCCCCGAGAGCCTTCCTATGGCAGCGTGCCTCCCTGCCTGTGCCGACCTCCGTGAATTTCACCCATAATCGTCTGCCAGGATCCTTCTTCTTAGCTAGTCCCTAGGTTCCAGGTTCTGTCTGGTCCCTTTATTCTGGCGTCATCACAACCTGCCACTAGAGTGAGGTTTATCTTTTTTTTTGAGACAAGGTCTCACTCTATTGCCCTGGCTTGAGTGCGATGGCATTATCATAGTTCACTGCAACCTCAAACTCCTGGGCTCAAGTGATCCTCCTGCCTCAGCCTCCCAGAGTGCTAGGATTATAGGCACGAGCCACCACACCCAGCTGATCTTTTTTTTCTTTAATTGCCTATGGTGTGGGTCTCAAACCTGACCTTTCCCAAAAAGGAACTTTCCTCAGTCTAGAATCTTGAATTTTTCTTAAATCTGCAGTCCTCAATGCCCAGGCCTCAGACCAGTACCTGTCCATGGCCTGTTAGAACCATCTGCACAGCAGGAGGTGAGCAGCAGGGAGCGAGGAAGCTCTCTCTGTATTTACAGCCAGTCCCCATTGCTGGCATCACCGCCTGAGCTTCGTCTCCTGTCAGGCCAGTGGTGGCATTAGATCCTCACAGGAGCACAAACCCTACCGTAAACTGCGCATGCGAGGGATCTAGGCTGCACGCTCCTTATGAGAGTCCAATGCCTGATGGTCTGAGGTGGAGCTGAGGGTGATGCTGGCTCTGGGGAGTGGCTGCAAATACAGATCATCATTAGCAGAGAGGTTTGACTGCACAATAAATGTAATGTGTTTGAATCATCCTGAAACCATCCCCCCCGCCACCCTGGTCCATGGAAAAATCACCTTCCATGAAACCGGTTCCTGGTGCCAAAAAGTTCGGGGACTGCTGTCTTAAACTGCTTCAAGAAAGTGTTCTGCTTCCCGTTCTGCCTGCATGACTGAGGATGCTGGAGACAGCCCTGGTGCTCAGCATGAGAACATTTATCTCTACAGGCCAGTCTTTCAAAAAGGTTAAAGCAATTGAAAGAAGCCTTTCCCTTGATATCAAAGCCATAGACTTAGATGATTTTTAAAACCTAAAGAAACCCACTGAAAAAAAAATTTTTTTTAATTTAAAAATAGGCATTTCCTAAAAGCCTGCTGATTTTTCTTAGCCCACAAAATTATTAGTTCATAGGTGAATCTCCCCATGAATAAACTCCAACACAGATAGGGAAATAAATCATTTGACTGTCTACATTTTTTCTTTGTGACAGTCATGTTATTGAAAAAGGGCCATTATTTTTTGTGCTAATGGAAGTGTCTTGCTAGGTAAGATGTATACGCTATCTAAAATGTATAGAAAGCTTCATCTTTTCAGAGCATTTTGCTTCCTTTAGCTAAGAATTTCTGCTGAAGTGCTACAAATTGCATTACAGGTGTAAATACCGGCATTTCAAAGAGTGACTATTAAAAAAATCTTACTTGAGGTCACCCTTAAGTGACCTGGACACTACCTTGGACTCTCCCTCCTTCAGACATTTTGCCAAATGAACCACCAGGGATGGGTCATTCCTTGACAATCACGTGTCCTGGATTTTTTATCTTTTTTTTCCAGACTATATGGGGAAACAAATCTGTCCTCTCTTTTTATTTGGAAAATATGTCCATCAGAGCTGTGGCACAGTCTGGTATGAGCACCACTTCCAAGGCACACTCTCCTTTGGCAGCAGTTGGAATATTGTAATTAATATTGCAGGGTGGTGCTGAGTTCAGCTTTGGACATGCAGAGTTTGAGCTTTCTGAGTGACATTCACATAGATAGGCCAACTGGCCCTGAGAGGCCTGTTGGAGTTGGAGACAGTCACTTGAGAGTCACAGGGTTGACAAGGCTGCATAGGGTGACGCAGAAGAAAAGCGCTCTGAGAAACAGGAACATTTAAGGACAGGTGCAACGTGAGGAGCTCCCAAAGGAGCGGGCAGAGTGGTGGAAGCAAAACCAGAGGAGTGTAGCATCCAGGAAAATAAGAAAGAGTAATTTGGAAAAAGAGGGAGTGAAATGCACTATCTGCTGCCGACTGAGGCTCAAGATAATTCTCAAAACCTCCCGTGCCCGTGGTGCGGTGGAGGTGCCCGGGGATCTCGCGTGAGCAGTCCAGAGGGCACACTGCGCGTGGATCGCCCGAGTGGATCAAGGACAGGGGAGCAGAGAACATCTGCAGCAACGGGTGTTGGGGCTGCCGTGAGTCCCCTCCGGCGACTTCACAGCGGCACAGCCTGTGGGCACAGGCCCATCGGAATGGCTGCAGGCTGCACGACACTCAGTTTGCACCGGCAGAGACACGAGCATCTTCCCTGCCACTTCCCTCCGACTGCCCGCCAGGTGCCCAGCGCCACGCCTCCTCGGCCGTTCCCATCATCGCCATGCCCGGTCCAGCAGCCTCGCCTGCCCCTCCGAGCCCGTCAGCCCCAGTGGCATCTTTGACCCACTGCTTCTCCTCCAATCTCACCTCTGCACGACAGCTGGAGAGAGCTTTCCAGAACTTAAATCTGATCCTGTCACTCCACGGCTTTAAGACTTTACAAATCTTCAGTATTTTCCATGGTCTTCAGGATGAAATCTGAACTCCTAATGTGACTGAGTGGTGGGCTCCGCCTACCTCTGCAGCCCCGTCTCTCCGCAACTCTCCTGGCATCTCTGACATGCAGGACCCGTCCCGTGCCACCTCCTCGCTCACCTCCAAACCCCACACAAGCTGCTCCATCTGCCTCGAAGGATGCCCCTCTCCCGCACCCAACTCCCGGCACACGCTCATTCCGGGTACTGACGCGACCAGCTCCCGCTTACCTTTCAAATTGTATTTAAGGTGTACCTGCCTTCAGGAGAACCTTCCTGACCTTTTGGCTAAGATGGGCTCCCCGTGGCGTGTTCCCTTAGAGCCCCACACTCCCGTACCCCTCACCACCATAATCACCATGCTTCATTCAGTTTATTCCTAAATTTTCTTTTTTCTCCCACTAAACTGTAGCATCCACGGTCACAGGATTACTTTGACTCATTCCCCACTGTGTCTCTGGGACAAAAACAGACCCTGGAGAGCAGCAGACACTAAATAAACATCGAACACGTACGGGAACGAATGGATGCGAAGGGAGAATAAATCTCACCTCCTCCACAAAGCCTGATCTCATTACTTCAGCCCGCACCAGCGTTTCTCAAATCCAGCACTACCGGTATTTGGAGCAGGACACTTGTTTGTGGTGGCGGTCTGTCCTGTGACTGCAGGATATTTACCAGCATCCTTACAGACCAGTGGCACACGCCTCCCCCTAAGTTGTGGCAATCGAAAATGTCTCCCAACGGTGAGACAGGAGACCCAAGCACCGCTGACCCACACTGGCCTCCCTCCCTTCTCGTACCATCCTCACTGTGACTTGCAGTCATTGCCATCTGATGGCCCTTGATTTTTCTTCGTCCGGGCCTTGTGCGTTAGTCTTGCCACCCGAGAAGGACTAACACCTCCTTGAAAACAGGGCATTGTCCTCCTGGTGTTCCCTGTAACACCTCATCCAGCACCGAATGTGACAAATGGAATTGGCATGCGTGGCTGTCTGCACAGAGGGGACGCTGAGACGGCCTCAGTCCAGCCCCTGCCCAAACGCCCTTAACCTCGCAGCGCTGGGAAACTCAGCCTCCTCAGACAGCCTTTCCTGCACTCTTGATGGCATGCGGTGCTGCTCTGCAGACTCTTTAAGGATTTCAAACATTGCAGAATGATCTCCCCATTGAAATTCATTAAACTCTCATTTTCTAAAACATTCAACAGAGGCAGCTGCGCCCTGGGCAGCTTGCTGTGGCTTCAGCAGCCGCTGCCATGGGCTGCTGCTTTCCCAGGACAGCCCAGTTCTGCGCACCCCTCGGCACACTCAGACACGACCAAAGGAACTGGAGCCAGTTCCTCTGACCCCCCGCATGGCATCTGACTTCCCTTAAACTCTCTGAGATGTCGTCTCACGTTCTTTAAATAAGTAATGATGATAATTAATATCAGCCCAAAAATCAATGGTTAAAATTCATCATTTATATTAAATATTTAGAAAGTGTTTATGTACTAAAGATGACTTTTGTAGCAGTCCTGCTTTAAAAGAATCCTAACATGCCTTTTCCTATGATTAGAAAAATACTATTCTCTTGAGAAAATCATTTCAATTAATAAATGTGCACGTAGGAAAAACAGATAGTAAAGAAAGTGCAGCTGTCCCTTGTGATGTGCACGTGTTTAAATGTACAGCAAGTTAGTAGGTCGAACACAGCCTTTTCTGTGAGTCGGCCACGTGGAGATAGCAACCCCCACAGGTAACCCTGTGTTCTGAGCCTCGTTCTGCCACTAGTCACCCTGCGAGCTTGGGAACATTTTCCTAAACATCTCTCTGGCCCTCCGTTTACTCATCTTTAAAATGGGGAGAAAGAATCCACAGGATGGCCAACATCCCTTCTGGAGCTAAAATTTCAATTTTGAGTATATCCTGTGACACTGTTGTTAAATATTTAATCCCAAAATGGTTTTTCTGCTCCCTTTTAATTGATAAGTGACAAAGATAAAATTGGTAAAAATATTAATAGTATCTACACTGCCCTAGAATTAAACGGCACAGAAGAGAAACACATGATTTTGGTGTAGGGACAGTCTTCCTGTGCTCAGAATGCGGCAATGAGGGGTTTATACAGAAATATTCTGTCACAGAAAAGCCCCCGATTAGCAGACTGAACAGAAATGGTGCAGACATTCACAGGTAAGAGGGCAACAGAGAGAAAAGAAGGTTTCGAGATGGAGTAAGCGACAGCACTGAAACTCGGAGAGAGCTCCCGCAAGCAAGGACCCAGCACAACCTTTGCCATTTTGTTTGACGTGGTTGTTCCAAATTCAAGAACTCACTTTGATAAAATTTCTCTTTGTGGGTTTCCTCCCTTTCCCAGCTCTCGCCAGTGAGTGTGGCAAAGAGCCACAGATACACTTCAGCTGTGTCCAGAGGCAAACAGGAGAAAATCCACTAATGAAAGAGCCAGCCAGCGGATCAACCACATGTTTCTGCAGTCATTAAGGCGCATCAGTCAAGGTCCACTTACAGGAAACAGAAACCACCTTGGCCATTTTAAGCAGAACAAGACTTAATATAGGGAACTCAGTACCTATGAAAATTGTCAGAAGGGTTAGAAGAGTGAGCTGGGCCCCCGGGGATAACTCCGGAAGAAGAAGCCAAACTGCCCTCCCTGCCCAGGGCCAGTTAGAATGCAGGGCTTGAAAGTCCAGCCTTAGTACAACTCGCCACAGCCAGCACTGGCTCTTCCTGCCCCAAGCGAGCGACAGACGCAGCAATGCTTGAGGACACCGCTGTGTTGTCTGCGGCGTCCTGCAGCCAAGCCCTGCTGTCTCCGTGACCCTGCTCGGCAGCAGCAGCAGCCAAAGCAGGAGAATGAGGGTCCCTCTGCACCTGCTCTCCCGAGTCTCAGCAAGCAGCCTCTGAGGGCTGGAACCCAACTCACAGTCCCAACCAGAGCTAAAAGGAAGGCTGGTAATGTGGCTTTTAGCCTTCTATTCTGCAGCACAGGAAGGCGCATTCTGGAAGGAAGCTAGAATGCACACTGAGTGCCATCCACCACAGCCACCCTAGCTGGAATGGAAACACGAGTAAGATCCCCCAGACATCCCAGAGATGTAACAAAGCTGCCGAGCAACAGATCGCAGCTGAGTTACAGCTGTGGCTTCACCAGCAGGGTTTCTGTCACATGCTTATCTAGATGGAGACATAACATTCGGGGATAAAGATTGTACAGGTTTGTATAGACTGTAAAGTCTTAGCTCTTAACATACTGCCCGTAATATTGTAGAGTTATTTTCCATAAGATTAAGAGGTAACAAAATAGAGGGAAGTCTGTGGCTTTGTTCATTCACTTAAATATTTATCAGCCTCCTACCGGCTGTGAGGTCCTGGCCCCGCCATGGGGACGCCAAGAAGAGAAGCAGGAGCTGTGGGTGAGGACCACTGGCTTTGGCATAAAGCAAGCTCCAGTTCAAGTCACAGCTCTACCACTTCCCAGCTACGTGACCTCAGGCAAGTTCTTTGCCTTCTCTGTGACTCAGTTTATCCACTTATCAAATGAGAATAATAATACACACCTCTGGAGGTTGTCATGAGGGTTAAATGACAGAATATATGTGTTGCCTTTAGCACAGTGATTTGATTGTGTATTAGTCAGGGTTCTCCAAGGAAATAGAGTGCGTGTGTGTATGTGTGTGTGTGTGTAGAGAGAGAGAGATTTTAAGGAACTGGATCATGCAATCGTAGGGGGCTGGCAAGTCCAAAATCTGCAAAGCGGGATAGCAGGATGGAGACCCAGGGAAGAGCTGATGTCACAACTTGAGGCAGTCTGGAGGCAGAATTCCCTCTTCCTTCAGCGAGGCCAGTCTTTTTTGTCTTAAGCCCTTCAGCTGAGTGGATGAGGCTCATCCACGTTATGGAGGATAATCTGCTTGACTTTAAGTCTGACTTAAATGTCAATCTCATTTTTTTTTTTTTTTTTTTTGGAGACAGAGTCTCACTCTGTTGCCTGGGCTAGAGTGCCATGGCATTAGCCTAGCTCACAGCAACCTCAAACTCCTGGGCTGAAGCGATCCTTCTGCCTCAGCCTCCCAAGTAGCTGGGACTACAAGCATGCACCACCATGCCCGGCTAATTTTTTCTATATATATTTAGTTGGCCAATTTCTTTC
>CAUYRT010091181.1:0-14121 GCA_963574885.1 Lepilemur ruficaudatus | reverse complement strand
GGACCACAGGCATGCGCCACCATGCCCAGCTAATTTTTTATATATGTTTTTAGTTGGCCAATTAATTTCTTTCCATTTTTAGTAGAGACGGGGTCTCGCTCTTGCTCAGGCTGGTCTCGAACTCCTGACCTTGAGCGATCCACCCGCCTCGGCCTCCCAGAGTGCTAGGATTACAGGCGTGAGCCACCGCGCCCGGCCTACTTCTGAACTTTTAACACACATACTTAATAAAGTTTAACATTATTCTGTATCTCTCTCCACCTAACAAATAGTGTAAGGATTTCATAATAACTCTACCTCTGGAAAGCCTTCTTCTGTTACTGTTTTTTAGAATTCTAGCACTTCTTTGTCATTTCTAAGTCAGCACAGTGCACCATATTGTTTGGAAGTCCTTCAGACTTTTTTCTATGCATAGACAAACATTATAGATAGAGTGTGAATGTGGGGTTGAGGGTAGAGATATAGATGTGTACTTCTAAGTACACATAGTTTTTCTTTCCACAAAAAAATGTGATCACCCAGGCTTGCTCTTTTCCCTTAAGAAATCTGGACATTTCCATTAGTGTATATAGAGAATCCATCTAAGAAACATTTAAAAATTCCTTCTCTCCTGATAGATGAAGGGTGGGGTTTGGGGGAGGCAGTAGAAGTATTAGGACAGGTACAGTGTTGCCAAAGGTGCAGGGAATCTGTGTTAGTCCTTATAAAGGTACAGATTCACTAGCTTATCATTTGTCCTTATACTCTAATGGTTTTTCCTTAGTACTTTCCTAGGAACTCCATCTATAGAAGTGAAGTGTGAATTTTTGAATATTTAGAAAAGCACAACACCAGAAGTATTAGAAAAGATCCACAACAAGTGAAAAGGAAAAGGATGATGATAAAGGCAAATAAAAATCAGTTGATATTTTGGAGACTATTGATCTGTATTTTCAGTCAATGTAGACAGCTACTAAGTAACTAACAGGCAGGGAGTGTGTACAGTGTGGTTACATTGGACAAAGGGATGATCCATGGTCCCAGGTGGGATGGAGCAGGACAGCTTGAGATTCCAGCACGCTATTCAGAAGGGCATGGAATTTCAAACTTATAAATTGTTTCTTTCTGAAATTTTCCATTAAATATTTTTGGACTTAAGATGACATCAGGTAACTGAAACCATGGAAAGTGAAACTGTGAAAGGGGGCTACTGTATTAAGAGAACCAGTGGGGTTCCTTTTAGTTGCCTGTATGTGTATGATTATGATTTATTCCTATGCTGATTCTATGCTTACACAGCATATTTGGCTTCCTGTATGGCATTCTATAGGGCAAAAATGCACTGACTAGTCCACTTTCCTTTTTTTGGTTCTCAGAGTAATAATTGTGCAGTCTGATTTTGTTGTTTAATCTTGGAGGTTAGTTGGTTTGAGCCTGACACTGAGTGATGGATCTGTGCTGGGTGTATGCACATGATCAGGCTCAGCGCTTGTCAGGCAGAAGGCTGACTAGTAGCCAGCCCACCAAGCAGTACAAGGCTGTAAGGCCTTTGAGGGAATAGCAGGTGGCCATTCTTTGACCATGTGTGTCATTCTGTTGGCATAGGTCAAATGGCTTCAGAGTTACTTCTTTTTTCTTTCTTTTTTTATTTTTTTGGAGACAGAGTCTCGCTCTGTCACCCTGGCTAGAGTACAGTTGCATCACTGTAGCTCACTGCAACCTCCAGCTCCTGGGCTCAAGCAGTCCTCCTGCCTCAGCCTTCCCAGTAGCTGGGACTGCAGGCACGCACCACCACGCCTGACTAATTTTTTCTGTTTTTGGTAGAGACAGGGTCTCTAGCTCTTGCTCAGGCTGGTGTCAAACTCCTGACCTTTAGCAGTCCTCCCATGTTGGCTTCCCAGAGTGCTAGGATTACAGGTGTGAGCCACCATGCCTAGCTGAGGGTTCCTTTCTTTTTATAACTTTCCACATGTGTTCTGGGGGGGGGAAGATATTTTACAGATTTCGTACACAATTTTGAAAAATTTTCTCTTTCTTTGAGTGGCCGTGGTATGTTGCAGGATATTCTTTAAAAAAAAAAAAAAGTCAGAATGCATCTTGTAGCATGTTAGATTTGCTCTCATTTAAAAGGCATAATAAAGATAGTACAGCCTCTGGAGGAGGCCTGGGTTCTAGACCATGCCTATAATTAATCTTTCTGAGTCTCAGATTTGTTATTGGAAAATGGCAGCGGGGGTGATGGTGGTGATGAGTAGTTCCCAGGTTGGGGTCTCTGGTGGTAATGGTGGAACTCTGTAAACTATTTTCAGCATTTCTAAAATCTAATGGCAGTCATACATATTGGGATGTTAAGCACAGCTTTACTAAAGCATTGGGGTTTGTCATTTTTACCTGGAATTGAGTTAACTCAGCATGGAAAAGCAGATTATCTCTTGCTCATCAGAAGCTTTGTCGGTCATTTATGTCATTTATTAATAAACTGCAGAAATGAGAGCATGGGTTTGATAGGGAGACATAATGAAAGTTGGTAACATTCTAGAATCCTAAACATCGTTTTTCAAACATACTAGTTTTACTATATAAAGGCTCTTCCTTCCTTTAATATGAATTTAGTTTTAAAAATACAGCTCGTGTTTGTACATTTAAACTCATTACATACCTTAGACAGCTCAGGCAAGACAGAATTTTTGGAGTAAGAAGAGGTGCCAATGAATTCTTGTTTCTAGCCCTTTCTGAGATAGCTCCAGACAATACAGTTTCTTCCATTCTCAGATGTGTGTGAGGGTAGAAAGTATTTAAGTTATTTCAATATTAATAATCTTGGTCCATTATATTTTCATTAGTTCTTATTTATGTTTCAAAAATCTAGTGTTCCATATTAGTTCATTTCAATATTCAGTCAGAATAACAGGCGTTGATGCATTAGCTTTGAAGTACATTTCTTGTCTTTGTGCTTTGCTCGCCCTGCTTCAATTCTCCACAGTTACTTAGATTGCAAAATACTGTCTTTAATTTTGCTTTAGTGTTCTGTTGGTTTAAAGTACGAAAAATATTTTTCCTCACTTGAAATCAGTATTATCTGATAAATAAGTAAGGAATATGATTCTTCTATTATGTTTTCTAGATTACATTTTTATTAGCCTGTAATTATATTTTTCTAATGTTTTTGAAATAAACTTTCTTTTTTTTTAGCAGTTTCAATGTGCAACAATAGTGAATCAAACAGCTTTTATACTATTTTTGTTAAAATATAACTTTTTTCCCTTGACAGTCTCCAATGGGTTCTAATAACATTTATTTTTGTTTTTCTATCTTTGTGATAACTTGAAATAATGATGTTATAGTCATAGAAAATTGACCAGGCCTTCCTCAAACAGTTATACTAGCTTTTATAATTTATGTTAAACATGAAATCTCTTATTTGACCATACAGAAAATAGTTATTCTTATCTAATGACTATACTGGCTATTTTATTTAAATATAAGAATTTATGCCTCTCAAAAAAGTAACGTTTGCATTTCTGAATATTTTGGACTAATGATAGATAAAGCTTATTTGTTTGGCAGCATCTTAAACAATGGTTGACTTTCAGAGTATGGTGTAGTATAACACGTAAGAGCACGGGCTCTAAACTTGGAGCCTGTCAGATAGCTGTAATAATTTATCAAGGAATAAAACTGGGCCTGGCTAAATTGGCAAGAATTCCAGAGGGTATGGTACTTGCTGTAGAGATGTAATAAAGTATTTGTAAAATGTTGGTATGTCTGGTGACATTTTACAAATGATCTGCCATGCATACTTATCAAGTTCTGTAGTGCATTTTAAAAGTGGAACTCAGTATTTTGCTTCACTGAATGCTAAATTATTTAAAAGCAGCCAACAAATAATTGATGTTTTCTGATTTTTTTCCCTGCTGTTATCTATAGAAGTTAGGGAGTATTTCTTTGTCTTTTCTTTATGCAAATATTTGTCTTTCCAAATTATAAAAGTAAGGACAAATTGTTTATAGATCACATATATACTACAGAGTTTCCTATGTGTTTGGATGCCATATAAGAACAATTGGACAGTAATCCTACCTCAGAGATAATCTCTGTTCATCTTTTTGTTGTATATTCTTCCATATGTTTTAATAAACACCAGAATGCTATTTTGAAACTGTTTCCTTTACTTAACAACATTATTAGGAAAAATTGCTATATTGCTTAGTATTCTCTCAAACTGGAGAAAGAAAAACATAATCAGTATGGCCTAAGCAGTGTGACTGTTCTCTATATACATTTTATTTTTATTTTTATTTATTTTTTTTTTTTTGAGGCAGTCTCACTCTGTTACCTGGACTAGAGCACCATGGCATCAGCCTAGCTCACAGCAACCTCAAACTCCTGGGCTCAAACGATCCTCCTGCCTCAGCCTCTCAAGTATCTGGGACTACAGGTATGCACCACCATGCCCGGCTAATTTTTTCTGTTTTTGGTAGAGGTGGGGTCTCACTCTTGCTCAAGCTGGTCTCGAACTCCTGAGCTCAAACGATCCACCTGCCTCAGCCTCCCAGAGTGCTAGGATTACAGGCGTGAGCCGCCAGGGCCGGCCTCTATATACATTTTCAAGGCTGAGAGTGAACCTTGGCTTCATGGCATCTTTTTCATGATTAGTCTTTCTCCTTCCATCCTTTCATTTATTTAGTTTTCATCAGCTCAGACAAAAATTCCAATTAATTTAAAAGTAGTTGATGTCATCATATTCCTCTGGGACCTTGGGGAAAGTATTTTATTTTCTCTGCGTCTTTCCTTATTCTCCTTTTCCTGATATCTAAGATAATTGTAGACTGGAAGTAGTAATGAACATGCTATCATTCTTCTGTAGGTTGCTTTCTGTGCAAAATGCTTAGCCTTTAGATGTTGTGATGGTCCTTCTAAATTTAATGTTCTTTTCTTGTCAGGACCTAGAGAAATCCCTTAGGATGAAGCTGAGTCTTACCAAGGTAGTTAATGGCTGTCGCCTGGGAAAAATAAAGAACCTGGGCAAAACAGGGGACCGCACCATGGACATTCCAGGCTGCCTTCTGTATACCAAGACTGGCTCTGCCCCACACCTCACCCATCAAACACTGCATAATATTCATGGGCTTCCTGCCATGGCTCAGCTTACGCTGTCATCCCTGTAAGTGTTAGAGCCAATCATTGAAGTATTGACTCTGGCTGCAGCTTAGTTACCTTAACTGGGTACAACAAAGAGAAAGATTTCTTTTGCTCATATGTATAATTTTAGATTTTCAGAATGAAATCAGAAAGAAAGGTATCATATGTTATATATCATCTGGCCCTAATCTGGAAGCCACAGGCCAGACCTACCTGGTGGAGGTGCTTCACTTTTCCTCCAAACCTACAGTCCCATACTAGCCTCATTGCCACTGCACCCAGGGGTGACAGGGCAGGGAATGCTCTATGAGAGCTAAACATGGAGTTCAGGCACTGTCATCATGCACCAGCCTCAAAATTTTTTCTGCCTCTGTACAGGTACTTGCTAGTACTACTTTATGGTAACACGACTAGTGAAGTCAGATCATTCTGTGCAGTGTACATACTGACTAACTATCTACTTAATTGAAGCGGCTGCTATAACTAAATATCTCTGCAGTATTGTGTTAATAACAGTGATTTTAAAGGGGTAAGAGGAGAAAGAAATTCCAAGTATTCTAAAGCAGCTGGTCTTTGCCAGTTTCTCTTCTCATAGAACCACTTGCCAATTGAAGACCTTTATTGTGGTTAATGAACCTAGCCTAGTTACTTGGGACTCTTGAATAATGGGGTACTTGTTATTTAAGACTGCGTTTATTATCACATAGCTTATCTGTGTAAGGAGAAGAAGGGTTCAGTTGTTGTATGGAGTATCTGCAGAATGATGCATTATTGTGTTATATATTTTTCTGTTTTGTTTATAGGGCAGAACATCACGAAGTCTTGGCAGAATATAAGGAAGGAGTTGGAAAGTTTATAGGTAAAAATTAATCAAGTTATTTATGTGTGCTTTGTGTTGTGTTAATTTGGAGTTTGGAGGTGCCGTTGAATGTTGACTGTAAGACCAACTTTCATTCATACACGTATTTATTCATTATTTTAATACGCGTTTTTTGAACATCTGAGAACCTGGCACTGGGAATACAAAGTTGAATAGGAAATAGTTGCTGCTGTTGTGGAACTTGGAGCCTAGCTGACATAAAGATAAATAGGTGATTCTAGTAAGAATGTAGGCATTGCTTTGCAGGATAGGGGATATGTAACGTATATCATGACAGGCCAGAGGCAGGAGCACATACCCTTCTCCAGAGTATATGTGGAAGGTATCAGAATAAATAAAGGATTGTTGCGAGAGAAGATGATGGGTCATCTTAGCTGGGTCAAGGCAGAGCAGGTGTTAGCAGCAAGTGGTAATATACAGGTGTTGGGCAGACATTCCAATCAACAAGCAAAAACCCAGAGGTGAGATACTACGTGGGGCATACATGAGATCCAAAGCAGTCTCAATGCTTAAGCCTCAAACAGACAGGAGAGGATGAAGAGTTTATATACAGCTATATTCTGATATGTTGATGGTACCTTTTGTTCCAGAAATAGGATTTTATATGCAGATGTATGTGTCCATTTATTTATAGAAAAAGCTTAGCAGTGACAGCTAGAGAACCAATTCTTCTGTAGACTTTCTCCTGAAGCTTTTTCCTAATATGTAGGACTCACCTAACTGAATGAAAGTCCTGTTTCTGTTGGTTATTAAGTTCTCTGCTTCTGTTGGCAGCTGCATGATGACTTGTTGGTTGTCACAAAGCCTTGTATTTCAGTAGAGGAATTTATGTAATATCATTCTCCTTGATCTGAGACCATTGTTAATAACCACCTTTAAAGTATACAAGCATATAGTTAAGTGAAAATAATATAAGCTTTCTAGAGATAATTATAATAATTGAAATTGTGGAAAATAAGGTGGAGAACTACAGAGGTTTTTAGCATGCTTTATTTTTCTCTTTTTTAGTGGAATCCTATTTTTTTTTCTTATGGAAAATGTGGGGTAGCATATTTGGTTTACTAAATATTCTTTTTTTTGGTTCTTTTTTTTAATGCTTGTCTTTTTGACTAAAGAACCTAAGAAACTGTCATCTCGAGTCACTGAAATTTACTGAGAATGAGATCCCTTTGCAGTATTCTTCACCTTCTCTAAAATTCTGCCCCTAGGGACTCATGATATTATTAATGAGTTTTATTATTAATGAGATTACCTTATGACCATATTATTTCATCTTTCCAGGAACTAGTTCCCCTTGGATGGTACCTGGAATGAGCATACTTGATACTAAATTCTTTAAATCAAATCAGGTGGGATCAACATGTCACTGAATACCTTCATTATTATATCTCATACTTTAAGATACACCTTTCCTTTGTAGCAACTCAGTATATATTAGATATAAGCATTTAAATTTAATTCTTTTTATAGATTAGTAGGTTTCAAAGTAATCTTTTCATTCATGTTGATAGGCCTCCCACAACTATTTACAGCTATTTACTGTCTTTAGAGTTGCTTTCTCCAGCAGTCACATTGTGAAGCTGTTCCCTGTTACCACACAGTGTCATTGTTAATGTAAGCACTTTCAAGAGTTCTTTCTTCTGTTTATACAGGCATGCCAGAATCACTCTTGTACTGCTCCCTGCATGATCCGATCAGCCACTGCCCAGCTGGTTATGTAACAAACAAGGTGTGTTTTCAGAAGGGCCTCCAAGGTTACAGCTTTGTCCCAGAAGTCAGCCTGTGGTATTCCTCAGATGCTGGGATCACACTGTCTGGGATGATCCTTTTATGCCTTCTCTTTATTTCAGTGATTATAGTGGGATGGGATGGTTTATAAGAGTAGAGAAGGGCTGCCTAAGGATGAGGTTAAGATAAGGAATGTATCCTCAGCGTTTTCAGTGTTGCAAAAAATTTGAGGGTGGAAGAGGGTCAAGTATATGCCAAAAACAGAAATTGCTGTGATAGGAGAAAACAAAAGTCTTTTGACTCCATGCTTTATTTGCAATTTTAACAACTTCAGGAAGAGTGGAGAAAGTTGCTGAGGACTGTTATCACATGTACTACTATATATAGTAGAACTTCAATATATTATAATATTGCCTGCTGGTAGAACAGAATTTGAAAAAGCAGGGTCCACAGCCAGAGTTTTTATCTAGTGAAGAACAGTATCAAAAGGACTTCATTAAAAGTTTTCATCTGAGAGGTGGCCCCATTGGCATTATCCCTGAGGACAGCATCCTGGCAAGGCTCCTGTGTGTACTGCTGCTTTAAAAACACACTTTTCCTGCACTTACTTTATTAACGTCAGGAATACTTACTAACCGTACCTAAGAACACTATTTTCAATTATTATTCTGTTTTAAGCTTCTTTTTATTTTGTAATTTGAATTCTAAAGAAAATATTTTGGTGGGGCATGGTGGTAGCACATGCCTGTAATCCTAGCACTCTGGGTAACTGAGGCAGGAGGATCGTTTGAGGTCAGGAGTTCGAGAACAGCCTGAGCAAGAGCAAGACCCCATTTCTACTAAAAATAGAAAAAATTAGTCAGGCATGGTGGTAGGTGCCTGTAGTCCCAGCTACTCGGGAGGCTGAGGCAGGAGGTTCACTCAAGCTCAGGAGTTTGAGGTTGCAGTGAGCTATGATGACCCCACTGCACTCTAGCCAGGGCTACAGAGCGAGACTCTGTCAAAAAAAAAAAAAAGAAAATATTTTGACCATCATTATTTACCCTAATTGTAAGGGAAAGAGAATTCATTTAAACAGTAATTCTTATGCCTTAGTGCAGAATAGAGATTCTCTTGAACTATGGCATTTTTGCGCATAATTCTGTATCTAACTCAATCTAGTAATCACTTACCAAATGTTAATAATATGTGGGGCCTGGACTGTGTTTTGGGGATACAAACATGGATTGGGATACTCTAGTCAGACAAATATACAATGGTGTGATAAGTGGTATCTTTTCTATAAAATAAATAAGTCCAAATTGCTATAAGCGCTTAGAGGAGTGAGTGATTGATTATGCGCAGGAAGGTTTAGGGAACACATTAGAGTAGGTGATAAGTAAACTCAGTGTCTTAAATGATGCATAGTATTTTGCCAGGCAGAGAAGTGGGAGAAGTCTCAACACATAGAAATGCTAAATACTTGAGGTGATGCATACCCTAAACACCCTGACTTAATCATTACCTTTTTATGCATGTAACAAAATATTACATGTACCCTATAAAAATGTACACATACTATGTATCAATAAAAAATAAGAAGTAAGAGGTAGTCATTTATTTGTTTATTTTTTGAGACTGAATCTCACTCTGTTGCCTGGGCTAGAGTGCTGTGGCGTCAGTATAGCTCACAACAACCTCAAACTCCTGGGCTCAAGCGATCCTCCTGCCTCAGTCTCCCGAGTACCTGGGACTACAGGCATGCGCCACCATGCCCAGCTAATTTTTTCTGTATACTTTTAGTTGTCCAGCTAATTTCTTTCTATTTTTAGTAGAGATGGGGTCTCGCTCTTGCTCAGGGTAGTCTCGACCTCCTGAGCTCAAACGATCCACCCACCTCGGCCTCCCAGAGTGCTAGGATTATAGGCGTGAGCCACCGTGCCCGGCCAAGAGGTGGTCATTTCAGTCAAAAGGAACAATGTGATCCAAAGCAGAGAAGAATCAAAGTCTGTGGTGTATTCAGGAGCAGCAAGGGTGGGATGGGGGTGGGGAAGGTGGGATGGGGAGAATGGAAGACTGAGCTAGAGAAGTGTAACAAAGAATTCTTGGCTAGCTCATATGTTGGCTTGCATGGCCATTGAAGGATTCTCTATGAGCTGTAAGTTCCCTAGAGAATTTGGAGTATAGTACAACTCTTTTACCTACCATGTCTAAGATATTGAGTTGTCACCATCTCTTCAGTTGTAAAGAAGAATTATTGCTTTATCATTTTATTACTTCCCTTTTATTTTCATTTTACTTTTGCTAATTCCTCGTTGTCTTGCTCTGTGGCAGTCTGTGTCTGTGTGGGGTGTTGGAGGACGAGTGGAAATGACTGTTTCCAAGTTCATGGCAATTCAGCAGGCCCTTCAGCCGGACTGGTTCCAGTGCCTCTCAGATGGAGAGGCATCTTGTGAGGAAGCCACTTCCACGAAAAGGGCCAGAAGGTCTGTTGACCGGTCACTTCTATTCCTAGATAACTGTCTGCGGCTACAGGAAGAGTCAGAGGTAAGGCTGCACTGCTAGCCACTCCTTTCTCTTGAAACTCTCACCTCCCTTACATTCCGTGATACCACCTTTTCTGTTCCTCCTCCTGCTTCTCTGCTCTCACTTCCTGGTCTGTTTTACTCTCCTCTTGTTTTAATTGCTGAATAATTCTAAAATTATATATACTATCAAGATCACTCTATGTAGCTTCAGAATTACATAACTACCAGGCTATAACTAAGTTATATCACTAGTCTGTTCCTCAGTCTCAGCGGTAACGAGACTTACTATCTTACCTCCACAAACTTGTGCTTCCTTTTGGTCTTCCTGAATACTTTATCTCAGTTTACGGTATCCACCAACTTCCTCAGTCCATAAATTTGAGTTTTTCAAGACATTTTTTTCACTCACATTTAATATCCAGTTGTTTGCTCTTCTTTAATTCCATCTCCCTAAATACGTCTAGAATCTGCCCCCTCCTTATCTGCACCTTAAGGCATAACCACTTTATCTCTTTGTACATGATTACCTTTGAATTGTTCTTTCTGCCTCCATTCGCATTTTTATCAAATCCATCTTCAGCTCTTTTATCTGAGAGATCTTTGTAAAAAGATGGAGAAGAAAAGAAAGCCAAACACAGAATCCTGGGAAGCTTCAATATTGAAGGGCAATCAGAATAAGAGGATCCAGTGAATAAGATGGGGAAGGAATCATGGTAAAAAGAAAAGGTGTATGCAGACATACAAACACACAGTCACACAGGTCTAGCCCTACATAACTAGCACAGCCCTATTTGGGAAACTCTCTTTCGTAAGTATAAGAAGTATGATTCCCTTGCCCTTTGCCCACTTCGTAAAAGAATTTAATGACTCTCCACTTGAGCTCTTACGTGGTGTGGACAGCCTGCTGTGACGTGGGCCTCTGCCTACTCCTCTACTTCATTGTGGAATACTTTCTCCTGTGGCGTGCACTCTGGCCTTTCTGAGTTACTTGCAATTCCTTGAGGCAGTAGCCTATTTCATTATGGTGCTCCTGTATACAAATTTCCTTCTGGACTGTTTTTTATCTCCAGCCATATTCTTTCTCTTGTGTCCACGTTGGGCTCATTGCATTCCATTGATCATTCTATGAAAGTGATCATTGCTACTTCCAGGAACTTCAGTTCATTCTTTGCTACCCCTTTAATATGTGTGCAGTTATTTTACAGCCCCAATCATACTGTATTGCAGTGATTCCTTATGTGTTTATCTTTATTAAAACTGTGGCCTCTTTAAGCTCTATTTCTATGTGTCATTTTTGTATCTCCATCACGTAGAAGAATGCCTGACACATAATAAGCCGTCAGTAAATGTTTGCTGATGGTGAATGGTTATGATGGGGTGAGGAAGATGGAGCTGTAGCAGTAAATAAGGGATCATGAGAACAGAGTTAATGGAATTGGAAAAGAATGCATTTACTAGCAGAGAGCAGAGGAAGTAGGGGAACAGAAGATAACAATCAGAGGGGAGAATTTCGGTGTCTGAGATCATGTATGTGGTATAATCCTGAGCAATCATCATGTCCTGCTATGGCAAAGCATATTGAGTTTGAGGAACATTGTTATTTTGAATTTAACAATAAAAATATAATTTGGGGCCAGGCAATAATGGCTCATACCTGTAATCCTAGCACTTTGGGCGGCTGAGGCAGGAGGATCACTTGAGGCCAAGAGTTTGAGGCCAGCTTGAGCATCATACATAGTGAGACCCTGTCTCTACAAAAACTAAGAAAAAACGTAGCCAGACGTGGTGGCACACCTGTAGCCCCAGCTATGTGAGAGACTGAGGCAGGAGGATCACTTGAGCCCATGAATTTGAGGTTGCAGTGAGCTATGATGATGACACTGCACTCTAGCCTGGACAACAGAACGAGACCCTGTCTCAAAAAATATATATATAAATATATATACACACACATATATTAATATATAATATATAATTATATATTATATTTTATATTCCTTCATATATATGTATATATATAATTTGGCTTATAAAGTTAATATACATGAAAAAATTAGAGGAAATTTAGTTTTTGTTCTGAATAGAACTCACAGTATCTGCCATTGGAGTTCAGTGTGGGGACATTGCTATGGGTCTGGGTAGTGTTGGTGGCTTGCTAGCAATTGTTTTGAGCTGTTATCCTTATGGGACTAGTAATGTTTGGGTAAGTAAAAAGCAGGACAGGGAGTGTAAGAAAGATGATTATTAGAAAAGGCCTGGTGAGCACCAAGTCCCTCATCTGTGTTGTTACAATCAGCCTCATCATTTCATGTTACTTCTGTGTATTGGTCCAATGCTGGAGTCCCTCTGTATCCCTAATGTTTACACTCTTCTTGGTATAATCATTAACAGTGCCCCCTTTATTCTTAAGTGTTCCCTTTTAGACAATAATTTTATGATCATTCTTACACCCATGAAAGAGAGTTTTCCAAATAGAGCTGTGCTAGTCCTGTAAGGGGGCAGGCCTGTGTAAATATCTGCTTTATATATCTGCATACATCTTTTCCTTTTCCCATGATTCTTTTCCCCTCTTACTCACTAGATCCATTTATTTCAAATGCCCTCCAATATCGAAGCTTCTCCAGGTTCTGTTTTTGGCTTTCTTTTCTTCACCACATATTCCCTAGGTCAAGAATGGCAAATGGGTTTCCTCCAAGGTGCTTAGAGCCATGCCCAGGTGTAGCAGGAAGAGAATCGTCTGTTATAGCCAAGTCTACCTGGAAGCAGGAGTGTTCCAGCCTTCCTCCCCATCTCTCTTATACCAGAGAGCCACTGTTGATTTGTGTATTTTCTTACAAACCTTATTTTTTGCAATTACATACACAAAATTAATACATAGATATTCATGTCTGTATTACATGAATATCATCATATATTCAGCAATTTGCTTGCTTTTCATTTAACAATATTCTGAAACTCTTTCCCTGTCAGTGCATGTATTGCTATATCTACTGTATTCTTTTTGAAACAGCTGTGTAGGGAGCCATACTGTGAATATGTCATAATTTATTTAAGCCTTTACTCCATTGATGGATATTTAGGTTGTTTCCAGTTTTTCATTATTTGAATGTCTTTGTAAATATACCTTGATGCATATGATTGAATTTATAGGAGAGATTGTTAAAAGTGGAATTTTAGAATCTAAAGATAAAAGCATTGACATTTTGATAAGCGTTGTCCACTTGCCCCCTCCTAAGAGGCTGAACTAATTTTTTACTTTCTGGTTATCAGGGTATATAAGTGCCATTTCCCTTACACTTTAACCTCCACTATGTTGTTATCTGCATTTTAACTTTTTTGTTATTGTGATGGGCAAAAATGGCATCTCATCGTTTCCAATTTGTATTCCCTTACTGGTGAGTATTAGTAGCTCTCTATGTATGTATAAGGCATTCACATTTATTTTTCTGAATTTCATATTCACATGTTCTATAAATTTCTATGGGGTTGTCATTACCTTAGAGGATTTTCTGGTGTTATTTTTATGGTGTAGGTATTTATCTGTTCTCCAAAAATAAGTTCTTCTTTGCCTTTGTTGATTGTATATTTTGCTAGAGAAGTTTTAATGTTTTTGTACTCAAACATGTCAACCTTTTCCTGTAAGCTTTAGCATGCTTAGGACGGCCTTCCTCACTCCAAGATTATAAAAATATTCAACGTTTTCTTTTAATACTTGTATAGCTATTATTATTATTTTTTTTTTTTTTTTTTTTTTGAGACAGAGTCTCACTCTGTTGCCCGGGCTGTAGAGTGCCGTGGCATCAGCCTAGCTCACAGCAACCTCAAACTCCTAGACTCAAGCAATCCTTCTGCCTCAGCCTCCCGAGAAACTGGGACTACAGGCAT
>CAUYRT010091178.1:0-20430 GCA_963574885.1 Lepilemur ruficaudatus | reverse complement strand
GTTTAAGTCTGTTATCCACCATGAGTTGATTTTTGTGAGAGGTGAAAGGTACAGATCCTGTTTCAGTCTTCTACATGTGGCTATCCAGTTTCCCCAACACCATTTATTGAATATGGATTCTTTTCCCCAAACAGCATTTCTTATTATTGTTACTACACTCAAGCAAACTATTATTGTAATTGTAATGAGGATAGCCTTTGTAGAAGAGACATGGATGTGAGAAAAAAGAGGGAGGTTCAGGTAGAGGACTACCCCAGTAGTCCTGGTTATAAACCTGAAGCCAGGCAGTATCACGGGGGGTGACTACAGGGGGATGGATATAAGATAATGGTAAGGAGGTGTAAGTGACAAGACTTGATCACAGATACAAGGAGAAGGAGAATGAGAAATCAAAGATAGCTCAGAGGTGGTTTGAATGAATCTATGGATAAACTAAGCATAAATTTTCCCACCTAAAAATATTCAGATCTTACCTATTGTGATGGTTAATTTTATGTGTCAAATTAATTGGGGCCAAGGGGTTCCCAGATTAAACATTATTTCTGGGTATGTCTGTGAGGGTATATATTAGTCCATGTAGGCTGCTATAACAAAATACCATGGATTGGGTAATGTATAAACAACAGAAATTTATCTCTCACAGTTCTGGAGGTCCAAGATCAAGGTGCCAGGAGATTAGGCATCTGGTAAATTCACACTTCCTTGTAGATGGTGCCTTCTTGCTGTGTCCTCACATGATAGGAGTAAATGAGCTCTCTAGGACCTCTTTTATAAGGGCACTAATCTTTTCATGAGGGCTCTGCCCTTATGGTCTAATTACCTCCCCAAAGGCCCCATCTCTTAATACCATCACCTTAAGGGTTAGATTTCAACATATGAATTAGGGGGAGGAGGCAGACACAAACAGGGTATTTCCAGATTAGATTATCATTTGAATCCATATACTCAGTAAAATAGATTGCCTTCCCAGTGTGGGGGCATGGGGGAATTATCTAATTCCTTGAGGTTCTTAATACAGAACTAAAAGCGGAAGAAAGAGACATTTGCCCTTTTTGCTTCCTGCCATCTGCTTGAGCTGGGATATCAATCTTCTCCTTCTTTTGAACTGGAATTTACACCACTGGCTTTCCTGGGTTTCCAGCTTACAGAGGATAGATCATGGGATTTCTCAGCCTCCATAATCATGTGGGCCAATTCCTCATAATAAATCTCTTCCTATATGTGTGTGTGTGTGTATACACACACACACACACACATGTGCACACACACAGAGACATGTGTGTGTCTGTGTGTATATATTTATATCCTATTGGTTCTGTTTCTCTGAAAAACATTCACTGATACCCCATCCTATCAAAACCAGCAGAAACATCCCTTCTTCCATGTATTTCCTGCTATTCTCAATAGATAGTGATCTCTCTTTCTTCTGACTATCCAGAGAACTTTACCTGTATTTCTCTGTAGTACTTAATATTTCTAACTATTTATTGAAGTAATGCATGCATGAATCTGTATAATAGGTGTTCCATTAAAATCTCTTTCACATCTAAGACCTAAAATTCTGTTCAGTAAAGAAATGAAAATTTGTACCTATTAGGCCTCCTGGAAGTTTCTACTCTGAGATATAGGTTCAAAACCAGTGTTCTTAATCTTTTTTTGTTTGTCATGGGCCCTGTGGGCAATATGGTAAAGCTTAAAGCTCCCCTTCAGAATAATGTTTTTAAATGTATAAAATAAAATATATGGAGAAACCATTTATACTGAAATATAGTTATCAAAATAGCTTTGAAAACCAAATGTGTAGGTGCAGTGTGCACTGTCTGGGGGATGGACACGCTTGAAGCTCTGACTCGGGTCGGGCAAAGGCAATATACATAAACTAAACATGTGTACCCCCGTAATATCCTGAAATAAAAAAATCTAAAAATGTGTAATATAATACTATGTGATTTTTTATTAATACGTTAAATAAGAAAATACATTTAAAATATAGACATATTTAAAATAAATTTATTTTTTTAAAGATTTATCAGTGGAGAGAATGTTATTGCTTAGATCGAATAAAATATTAAGCTGTGGAAAGGTCTTTGAAAAAGCTGTAGGCATGCCATGTTGGATAAAAACTGATTTTGATTTTTTTGTTATTATTTGTTACAGGTGTTAAAATTTTTGATTTGCAAAGATAAAATTTTGCAAATGGATTAAAACTTTCATAGCTACTTTAAAAGACAGGGACAGCTTTTGTCAAGAAACAGCTGAATTCTCCATGATTTATTTAGTTAAACTCCAATTTTTCTCCAGTTTTTCTACCTAAGACCAATAAATTCCTCTTTAGGAAGATCATCATCTTAATACACTTTATATCAAAAAAAAAAGTAATGATGGTTCACAGTTCAACTTTGGTGCCATCGAGAAAAATAACTTGTAAAGTTTTCTGGACTGTTTCCAGATGTTTGCAAATTTCTCTTTTAAAGAGATTGACAGAGAACTTTGTATCTCATCTTCATGGGGTAAAGTATTCTGCTCCAGTGTTGACAGTTAACAAGGAAGTTCCACATTAGCAGCTTAGGCAAGAAAATTTGTACATTTCAAAGAGAATCCATTATGGTGACATTAAGACCCATGTACTTTGTTCAAAAGGCCCTTATTGCCTCACAGATGGCAGTTAAGAATTCTTATTTAAGCTACCTAATTTTGCAAAATTTTAAGAAACAATTAAAATGACTCATCTCTTCCTCATATGGATCAACAAATAATTGTAGATAGGAAATACTATAACACAGCATGAATGTCTAGGACACCACTGTAAGAATATAGAACTTTATGTTTGGTGAAAGTAGAGTTGGTTAATAGCTGGCCAGAAACATTGTACAATATCTATAGTCATAAAGATTATGATTTCAAGTGATCTTTCTAATTTAGACATAGTAATGAGTATGAGTGATATTTTTGTAATATCTGCACCAACAGTGATGTACTATGAAAATATCTGTGCCATTTTTTGGTAACAAAGTCACAGGCATACTAATACTGTAGTAGTTTGTTACCTACATTCATAATTGAAGGACAGTTAGAGCTAGATGTCATAAAGGCACAATTTTTTTCTATCCAAGTTCATGAACTCTCCAAATTCTGACTTCTATCCACAGAAGCCATATTCTAAAGATAAAACTGAGACTACAAGTTTACTCCTGAAATTCCAAAGAAAAAATATCCAATGTAATGCTCCAAAGTTATTGTATACATACAATTTCATCATCTAAACCACCTTTGGGAGTGAGAGGAACCGTCTTAATAATTAACACCAGAACAACATTTTCCAAATGGGATCATCCTGGGTAAACTAAAATATTTGACAGGCTATCCAAGGTAGAAAGATTAAAATGGAAAAAATATACTAGGGAAGTCAAGTGTGGCTTTATTTTGACAGAGATTCAATTTTCCCCTTTTACAAAGAATTACAGAATGGATTAGTGACTCAAATTCAAATTAGTGGTTAGAACTTTTTGCTTATATTTTAGCAGATGTAATAAGCCCTAGCCAGCAATGAAGCAATTTTCTCATATGTGAAAATGATCTAATTTTGGGCACAGTGATGTAAAATTTGCATTTGTCCAATATCCACTTCCTATTTCAAATTTATCTTGGTTTGGGCAAATTATCTTGGCATGCAAGTCTAAATTATTAAAGTATTTAAAAAATGATTTTTTTTTACTCAACTACTGTATCATCCCCTGTTGTAATCCATGATCCTATGGTGAATGCTTTATGAGTTCCTTATACAAGAATGATAGAATAGGCATCAAAATGATAGGCCATTTGCCTATAACTTGGTATCCAAGGGCTTGAGTTACCAAAGTAGTTAGAGATTTTCTGAGGTTGACATTTTTTTATAGAAAATGTCACCAGACTATAAAGTCCTAGTTCTATTGGAGACACAGGTGCAGGAAAGAGATAAGCCTCTGCAGCATCCACAATTCTTCCCAGGAGGCAAAGGAATCTCAGAAGGCCTAGTAAAGTCACAGGCTGTCCTTCATAGAGATGAAAAATTGAGTGAAGGAGAGATACTAGGGAGGAAAAGAGGAAAGCACTACTTTTTGGAGGTCTACTATGTACCAGATGTTTAGCACATTACCTCATTTAATAATAAATCTGTAAAGGTGCTGTCATTGCTACTCTACAGTTGAGGAAATTTAGTTTCAGAAAAATTAATTAACTTGCTGAAGGTCACAAAGCCAGGAAGTAGCAGTGTCAAGTTTTGAACCCTCATCTTCCATTCCAGGGCACTCTCTGCTCTACACTGACACCTCATGCCATTTTGAGACATCAAGAAGGAAAGCATGCTTACCATGACCCCCTCTTGCCCTGGGAATATTACATATACCTCCTTCTGAATCCAAGATCTAAAAATGGTAATGGAGAGAAGTAAGAAGGCTTGAGTCCCTGGGAGAAAATATTCAGGTCTTTTGGGAGTATAAGCTAGGGATATTAAGGTTAAGTTGCCCCTGTTACAAATGTTATTGGGTTTTAAGAGCAGAAAGTCAAGGTTTTTCCATAGCTCAATGCTGTTCTTACTATGATACAACACACTCACCAGATTTTCAACCAAGTCAACTATGATTTGTACTCATCATACCACAAATATAGATTCATGGCAACATATGTAGAAAACATATGTTGAAATATTATTTCATCAATTCTTTCCCGTGACCATATTCCATCCCACATTTTTTAGGCCTGAGCTATGTAACCAGAGCTGTTTCTGATTAGCAAAATTAGCTCCCCTCCCTTCTGGATTAACGTGTAACACAAAAGGCTTAACTTGAAGATAAGACTGATTGCCCTTTTTGAGTAAAGAGCTTTCAACAGAAATCATAGTTAATTGGAAAAGTTTCCCTTGAGATATAAGCCAACCAAAGGGGGGAAAAAACAGGCACTATGATGAAAAATTATTAGAAATTTAATATTTTATCCAAAAAGAGACCATAAATTTAATAGCAATGGTAATTATACAGTTTATATTTATCTATTACATTTTTCTGTCAAGATACTCCACAAATGTAAATAAGATTACTTTTTTTTTTTTTTTTTTTTGAGACAGAGCTGCTCACTCTGTTGCCCGGGCTAGAGTGCCATGGCGTCAGCTCATAGCAACCTCAAACTCCTGGGCTCAAGTAATCCTTCTGCCTCAGCCTCCCAAGTAGCTGGGACTACAGGCATGCACCACCATGCCCGGCTAATTTTTTCTATATTTTTAGTTGGCCAATTAATTTCTTTTATTTTTTTAGTAGAGATGGGGTCTCGCTCTTGCTCAGGCTGGTTTTGAACTCCTGACCTTGAGCGATCCACCCGCCTCAGCCTCCTAGAGTGCTAGGATTACAGGCGTGAGCCACCGCGCCCGGTCACAATATTTTTTTTTTTTTTTTAATAACTGAAGATGGAGACTTCATCCATTCTTTCCTTGATTAATCAATTTTTTTAGCATCAACAGTTTTCTACATATCAATAATGTACTAGACACAAAAATGTGCTCGATGTGAACAAGACAGACACAAGGCCCTCCCTCACGGAGCTCACGAACTAATAAGAAATACAAAAGTGTTTTAAAAGTACCCAGTCTTTAATCCTCAATTCTCTGTCAGTAGAAGTCTATATAGACATAGCCAGAGTGTATAAAAAACAAACAATAGATTTAAAATTAAAAGGCCAGAGTTCTTGCCTCAATTCCACCATTATCTCCATTAACATCTCACTTTGTTAGAAATGATAGGAATCAACTCATACCAGTTTAGGCAAAAAAGGGAAATTTATTAACATATATGGTAGATATTTCTTAAGATGTAAATATTACCAGTTTCTCTTAAAACTTTTCCTATTTCCTCTGCACTGCCTTCCCAAGTTTCCAGATTTTTGTGATGGACAATGAAGGTAATGACAAGAAAGAATAAAAAAAAGTGAGAACAATGAGACATAAATCCATGATTGTTAGAATGTAAGAGAGAATTTTTTAATTTGTCGTGTGAATGCTTCCAAATAGGAATGAGGAATTAAGAATCAGATGAAAGTGGATTTTTTAAAAAGGTTCCTATGGGCTGTGAACTGATACTTAAGAAACCCAGGATAAGATTAGAATTCCTTTTAAATTACCTTCTATACACTCTTTATGTTTCTTGCAAACACTGGATCAAATTGGGAGCCCTGCTTCCATCAGCGTTATATTCAATAAGTTCTTTATTCACTTTCAAGCACTACATTTCAATAAAAATTTGAAGCATCTTCTTTATTATATCCAACTTGTGCTCCAGATGCAAGCCCATCTCAGGGACTCAAGAGCAGAAGTCCTGAATTCAGGACTCCACAAGAGCTCTCTTCCCTCACTGGCTTCTCTCTCTCTCTCTCTCTCTCTCTCTCTCTGTCTGTCTCTCTCTGCCCCACTCCCACCCCCACAGCCCCTCCTTCCTTCTCTTCCTCCTCCTTCTGCTACTTGCTAATTATAATAGGAAAAAGACAAGCACCCTAGATCCCTGTGAGGCAGACAGTTGGGTTTTGGCCATACTTCCAAATTCTCATGCAAGGACCCCTGATTGACCCAATTTGAGTCAGATATTCACTTCTATTCCAATCATTTATGGGAAAGGAGCTCATCCCTTTGAATCCTTCAACTAGTTGCTTTTGTTCCCTCTGTGTTTTTATTTGCCTTGCTGTAAAATGAAGATAACAGTAATTAACCAACCTTAACATAGCATTATTGTGATTTTTTTAAATGAGTAAATATAGATAAAAGTGACTTGGAAACAGTAAAGTTCTCTTTAAGTACCTTATTTATATTACAGTACTTGAAAGCAATGTATTTGTTATTTATAATAATAATAAGTAATATGATGTTGATGCCAACGCTGCACCTCCTTTCAAACAACCCTTTTGATTTACTGCCAGTGTGAGTGCTTTGGTGCCCAGGTGACTGGATCAGGACTTACAGGATTATGGTTTCTTTCTCAGAACAGTACTTGTTACTTTTTTAGGAGCCACATCTCCCTCTGAGTCAATGATGAAAACTAGGGAAACTCTTCCCACAAAAACATTCATGCATTCCTACACACAACATTTTGCATGTGATTTCAGGGGCTCCATAGACCCGGTGAAGCTCCCATAGGTGACAAGCAAAGAATCTCTTCTCTAACTCAAGACACAGAGGACTCCAAGTGGCCTAGGAACCTCCAACTCTTCTCTCCATTAAGAGAAGAAAGGGAAAAGTCACGTTCACTGTTGCAAATGAATAAGAGCAGAAAATCAGAGGCATGAGTAAAGAAAAAAAAAAAGGAAAAAGAAATACATCCTCTTAGAAGGTTACAAATTTCATTTTTATTTCTCCAAAGACCATTTCCTTTTCAATTTATGAAACAGCAAGCAGTCTCCCTTGTGTCATTATGGAACAGAAATTAATGTACTTCTGTCTTGTTTATTTCCTTTAGGAAAATAGTTTTTTAAAAATTCATGATGATAACACTCTCCAATATGATGATTCACTCATTATCAGTTTCTACTATAAGACAACAAAAATCTGAACATAAAGGTTATGTAATATTTATAATCAGAGATACATATGCAAAATGAGATGTCAAATGATCCTTCAATTTGCGTTTTTAAATATGACTAATTTTTAGTCCATTTAGATAGTATTCTAATTAAACTACAAATCTGATTATTTATTTTATTAACTGTTTGACACATTAATAAAGTAAATGGATAAATTTGATTGACATAAACATGTAATCTAGAAAATTTGGGCCAAATCCACTTTTTATAAATAGATTTTCAGCTTGAATTGTGTGGAAATTGTCCACATAATTTGAAAATTTACCAACATGGACCTGCAGATATTTCAATAGGTAAGAACAAACTGTCCAATCATATTTGTTGTTGATCATCATATTCTATCTAATATACTAAATCATGTGGACATTTACCTAAATCATGTGGAAGTCTAGCCAGTGTCTAATCTCTCAATATAATGTATAAATTGGGATCATAAGTAAAGTGAATTAACTTGCATGAGGCTTTGGAGTTTCTTGAGTGCCCTATGGCAGTCATTTGCTAAATTATACCTGTTTGCCCTCATTAAAATCCTAGTTATGGCTTTTACTGGCTGCATAAACTTTAGCAAGTTACTTGGCTTCTCTGGGCCTCAATTTTCTTATCTGTAGAGTGGGGATGACTTTGACAGGTCATTTTGAAGACTAGATAAGAGAATGTGTGTACCCCATACAATACCAAGCACATAGTAAGTACTCAATAAGTGGTAAATTGTTGACACTAAAAAGTTTACAAATGATAATAGATGAATTTGACAATTGTTGTCCTGTGCTGTGGACATTACCCTGTACTCAAAAGACATATATGCAAGGATATTCCAGCTTTATAAAATTAATATTAAAATTTAAAAGTAGGTAAGTATGATGCTAAAAAAAAGGCATTGGAAATTTACACTTTCCTAGCTTATTTTAGCAATGCTTTTTTTTTTTTTTTTTTTTTGAGACAGAGTCTCACTCTGCCCTGGCTAGGGTGCCGTGGCATCAGCCTAGCTCACAGCAACCTCAAACTCTTGGGCTCAAGCAATCCTTCTACCTCAGCCTCCCGAGTAGCTGGGACTACAGGCACGTGCCACCATGCCCGGCTAATTTTTTCTATATATTTTTAGTTGGCCAATTAATTTCTTTTTATTTTTATTAAAGATGGGGTCTCACTCTTGCTCAGGCTGGTTTCAAACTCCTGACCTTGAGCGATCCACCCGCCTCGGCCTCCAAGTGTGCTAGGATTATAGGCGTGAGCCACCACGCCCAGCCTTATTTTAGCAATAGCTTTTATGACCCAGAATCTGATTTTACTACCCAAATATATCTTCTTCAATTTTTTTCTACATATTTTAGCAATTTATCACAGTTTCAAATACTTTATCTTTTTGTACATAAGCCAAATGTACTTAAAAATCCATACTGAAATTACCACAGTATGGGTCACTTATCTGTTTTTTAAATGAATACTAAAAGTTATATTTGAGGAACTAACCATAATGGATACTTGCTGGCATTTTAAATTATTGTCATTGTCCACTTAGCAGGTGAACCTCCAGATAGGTCTATGTGGAGGCATTTCTCACTCTAGACGGCTAGGCCAGACTCCCTTGCAGCTAGAGGATAAGTACATGAAGAAGATTCAGTCAATTGGATACCCCATTGCAGATTTTGAATCAGGCAATTTGTGACACACAGGAGGAAGGTGGTGGAGAATGTGTCTGTCAGCAGCATGCAGCCTCCAGGGGTGGCACAGGCAGAAGAGCCATCCAGAGTTCATCTGACAGCAGTTGTGTTCCGGCCAGACTGATTCTATGGCATAATTTTGTCTGTGGTCCTGTGTGCTCCCTTTTGTTCCAGCCTGACTTTCCAGCCATCACAAATCCATTAGGCACTAACTGCCTTTAATCAATTTCTTTTCTGCTGAAATCAGCCAGAGTCAGTTTCTATTTCTTACAGATGAGATCCCTGACAGTTATACTCAATTTAAATTTAGAAACAAAAACTTGAATGGCATTTTATAACAGGTATGTTGAAGAACTATGGAATTTTTTCCAAAGAAAAGATCACAGTATTGAATTTCTACTCAGTGACTCATTCAACTTAAAAACAGACTAACATATTGACCCCACACATATTGAACCCACTGCCCATTTCTCTGCTTTGATTCTACATTAATTAGGAATAAATGTGGTTAGCATAACGGGGGGGGTGCGGAAATCATGATTTACGTGCAAGTGTTTCTTCTCTCACATTAAAGAAGTCCAAAGGTAAGCAACCCATGGAGTCATCAGAGACCAGCCTCCTTCTGTCATTTTTTCCACTGCATTGCATTTGGATGTTGTGCTCTAAAGTTACCTCATGGCCCAGGGTGGCTGCTCTTGAGGTGCCAGTCATCACATCTGTCATCCTAAGCAGCAGGAAAAAGAAAGGTGAGAAGGGAAAAATAGTGCTCCTCCCAGCCGAATTGTTTCCTTTTAAGAAGCCCGCCCCTGGAAACACTATGCCAAGCACGTCATTATGTGACCACAAAGGAAGCTGGAAAATGAGGTCTTTATTCCAGACAGCAAAGTCTAGGTAAAATGTGAGGCTCTACTTCTAAAGTAAAAGGAAAGATGGATGTTAGAAAGGCAAGTAGTGTCTCTACCACACCTCCACACACAGCAAAACATGCTCCTCACACTTACTTCACTCAGTATTCTACCACCTCCACTCCCCTGAAACTATTCTTGTCAAAGTCACCAACTTCCAAATTGCCACAACTAATGAAATGTTTCCATCTTCCTATTTCTTGACTTCTGAACCAAACTTTCCTTCTGGAGACACTTTGTCCTTTCAGCCTCCACTACCCACATCCTCCTGGTTTCCCTGCAACCGCGCTGGCGATTCCTTCTCAGTGTTCTTTGCTGCTTCCTTCTCATCTGCCCTCTTCTTTGACTACACACTCCCTCCAAGTGAATATCTACAAGCCACAGCTTTAAATGTCATTTGTATTCTAATGACTCCTAAAATTAGATCAGCATCCCTGATGACTCCTGTAACTTCTATAGCTATGTTTATAAAAGTCTACTCAACATCTACACTTTGCATCTCAAATGTAAGCTGTCCAAAATGACACTTTGGATTTCTACATAAAATAATGATAATAAATAACACTATTCAGATTTCCCTAACCCTGTAAAAGAATAACCATCCACACAGGGTTGCTCAAGCCCATATACCAGCAGTGTTGGCTCTGGTTCTCCTTTCATCCCACACACTTGATTCACAAGTACAGTGCTGTTGGTTCCACATCTCAAACATATTCCATATCTGCCTACTCCTCCCCATTTCTGCTGCTGCTGCTACCAGAGTGCAATGTTCCAAACCAACATCATTTCTCACCTGGACTGCAGAACCAACCACTTACAATGGATGGAATATTTATGTTCTCCCAAAATTCTTATGTTGAAATCCTACCCCCAAGGTGAGGGAAAAATATAAATTGCCCACAACTGGCTTCTATTGTGTAACAGAGCTCATGCAGGTTTCTTTTGAATTTAGAGATATAGGTCAAAACAAAAAGCTGAAAGAAATACAAAGCACAAAGGATATTCTTAAGTAGCTCCTTTATGACCATCTATAGATGGTCGTACATCTTAAGAAAACTTTGAACTGTTTTAAGCTGCCTTAGTTACCTTAGTACCCTTTAGTTAATTGTAATAGTAAAGTCCCCACCTAATGGGAAGTACTGTGCATGCTTACCCTGTACTGTATGTAATTATACAGTGATGCAGAGAGCTAGCTCTGCATCACTTGCCAGAAAGAAATTTAAGGCGCCACAAACAGGCAGGCACGTGAATCTTACTCTCCAAAGAACTCCTGCTGTGACCCAGGAGTGAGTGCCGAGAGGATTCCTATCTTGGCTGGGAATGAGAGCCCTGTGTAAATAACCTCTAATAAACTCATCTAGCTCACCAAGCTGGGCTGGTCTGGGTCATTTCTTTGGTCTCTCAGCACCATCTCAGTTTGGAAGATGGTTTTCCTATATTGTCCTGGGATTTTCCTGAAACATGAGGGGATGGTATTAGGAGGTGGACCCTTTGGGAGGTGGTTAGGCAATAGGGGCAGAGCCCTCATGAATGAGATTAGTGCCCTTATCCAAGAGGCTTCAGAAAGTGCATTCACCCCTTATACCATCTGAGTGCACAACAAGAAGTTGCCATCTATGAATCAGGAAAAAGGTCCTTACCAGACACCAAGCCTGCTGGCACCTTGATCTTGGACTTCCCAGCCTCCAGAACTATGAGGAATGAGTTTCTGTTGTTTATAAGCCACTCAGTCTATGGTATTTTGTTATAGCAGCCCAAACAAACCAAGATACCACCTTCCACACTCCCCTAACCCACTTCTTAAAATATAAACCAGCAGAAAACCCTTCAATGGCTTCCAATGTCACTAAGAAATCAAATGACCTGTACAGCCCTTTAAAATGTGTACTCTGCCTACCTCCCTGTCCTCAGCTTACACTTCCAGCTCTGGCTACATTTTAGCTCCTCTGGGCTTCTTTCTCTTGCTTCACACACATCAGGTTCATTTTTGCTTCAGCTCCCTTGCATTTGCTGTTCTATCCGTAGTCCTGTTCCCTCCAGAGCAGCACCTGGTTGGTCCATTTTTTGCCATTTTTTCTGTAAGATGTCACTGCCTTAGAGAGCCTTCCCTTATCACCTCCCCACCTCATATGACACGGTACTCTACTCACCCTCCTCGCCTTGTACTCCACAGGCTGTTGTTGTTAACAGCCTTTACCCTACCTGAGAGTCATAGGTGTTTGCGCATTTGCTTGTTTACTGTTTTTCTACATGTTAGAATATGAGTTCCATTACAGCATAGAGCTTATCTGTCTTGTTTTCACTATATCCCCAGCTGTGTCTGGGGCAAATATTTGTTAGCTGAATTCATGCATGTTTTCATGAAGAACAGGGCAAGAACACTGCATGAAAGAACAGGAAGAGTAGGAGAGAGAGATTGAAATGCAGAGTCCTTACATCCAGTCATAACAAAGTGATTTTATCCAAGCCTCTCCACAGGGGTATGAGTAAAGGGTAAACCAAATCATGTCCAGTGGGACCCATAAGATAGTTCCAGGAATCAGGAAAGGCTGAAAATGTAAAAATGTTCAGTTAGGTCAGAAGCCAAGCAGGTGTAGAACAGGATAATGTATTTTGAAGGAAGGATTGTGGTAAGTGGTTAAAAATCAAACCATAGAGGAGAAAGAGGCAGTAAAAAAAATCAAGCCATATACAGCCCAAGTGTGCAGAAGTCCCCCATTATGTCATTTCTGTGCTGTGGGGCAGGATTGGGGGTTACATCCTGTAGAAATGAGGGAGGAGTTAGAACCCAGGAAGAAACAATCCAGGGAAGAGAAAACATTTGTATGTTGGGCAGATGGTACCATTTCACCAATATATTAATAGGTCGTGTGACAATGGATATAGTGAAACTGATGCGTGATCCCTATTGCTGTCAGCGTGTGAGAGGCCTTCTCTATGCCAACCCTGAAATCAACCTTACCTAGCTTGCTTCCTTCCTTTTTCTCCCCTTCCTCCTTCTTTCTTTCTCTGTCTCTTTCCCTCTTTCTCTTGCTCTCCTTCTCCTTCTCCCTTTCTCTCCTAAAATCCATGAGTTTATTCTGACATCTCCAACATCCAGTCCAACATTGCAGGATTCATTCTTATTTCTCCCTTTCCATATTTACAAGTCCCTTTTCTTACAATTAAAACCTTGGATCCCATTATCCTCAATATATTTTACTATTTTCTCATGCCAGAAGACATGGAAAATTATTTTAGAATTGTAAAACCATACCACTGGGAAAAAAAACAATCATCTTTATCTTTTTAAATGAAGAAACTGTAGTTCAGAATGACTTAAATTATTTGCTATAGAGACTTATAAACAGCAGAGCCAAGATTCTGCTTCTCTTCTGACTCCTCCTTCTGTATCCATCTCACTATTTCTGTTTTTTCAAGGCATGAAACTAAATAATGACTGTAAATATTTTATCACTTCTTGTAATTAATCAATCCCACACTCCAGAACAGTACTCAAGGTGTCAGAAACCTTAGGGAATGTAGCTGTTGCCAGTTTTGACTAGATTTTTTTCGGTAAATTCTATACTTTTCATGAGACAAACACTAAAATACAGAAGAGATTTTAAAAATATCTTATGACTTTTGCTGCAAAATCTTCAAAAAGTTAGTGAAAGAGGTTAGTAAATTAATTCTAATTAGATAAGTTCTGATTATTATGGGTTTATTGTGATGCCTGTGAGCCTTTTCTTCACTCTCCACCCACTCACACTCCAGAGAAGCCAGCTAGGCAGTGAAGGTAAAAATTATCACACTTCCTTAGATGGGTAGGGTATTGCTTTGCTAGAAAATCATAGGGTGTAAGATTCCAAGATTTGAGATTTTGCATGAAAAATCCTAAATAATTTGAGGTTGCAATTGCACTGTGTTGTCAATTTGCATACCCTAGTCACCCCTGTGTGTCTGCTAGAAGTGACATCCATGAGCACAGGTATCACTAGGCAGGTTTAGGCCTAAGGATATAAATAGATGACAAATGGAAGCACAGTTGTTTTCTGTTTGAGCATGATTTCCTAGGTACGGAGCATTGCAATTAGAGCATGTATGGTAATTACACATGTATTAACAGAACATGGGTATTATATGCCTCAAAATCTATTGCTTGGTGTTTGAACCAACCGTTATGACACCATGATGGTGAAACTGTAATTAGAAGATATGTCATACCAACACATTTTTGCAAAACAAAGAGAAAAATCTTATCCTTTTCTCTAGAGAAAAAAGTGAGAGGATTTTACCTATAATTTAAAAAAATTAAGTGTTAGGAATAGGAAAAGCAACTCTATGTCTAACTTCATGTGCTCCTGAAGTGTGGTTCTGCTAACTGTCCCTTCCTGGGACTGCCTGACACCACCAGGAAAAAGATGCAACAGGTGTGAGATAAACAGTAATGAGCTGGCACATATTACTACTTCTAAAGAAAGCCATTCTCCTTGAGGCCTTATTTTTTAAAGGAATTTTTAAGTGGACTCTCAATGAATAAAGCTTTTGCCCAAAGAATCTATAGAAAAAGTGGAATCCTCTGGTCTGCTGTGGGTGGTGGGGTATGATGCAGTTGACGGAATATCGCATCCAAGTTCGGTCTGTCTCCCCACCCCATCCTCCAAGGACATCAGGATGTGACTTGGGGCCCAGAGGCTCAGGCCCTCACTGGCTCCATCTCAGCCAGGGAAAAAGCATACATGGTGAGCTCTACCCCAGTTTTCCAGGGCATCTAAAAGATGATGGGTACTTACGTCTCATCCTCTTAGCCAGGCCTGGCAGGTGTCCAGCTCTCTGAAGCTAGCCTAGCTTTTGCTGCCCTAAATTGGTTTAAAAGTAGCTCCTGTCAAAGGGTGGAAATAACCCAAATACCCATCAACAGATGAGTGGATAAATAAAATGTGGCATATACATATAATGGAATATTATTCAGCCTTAAGAAGAACTCCTGGCCTCAAGCAATCCTCCAGCCTCAGCCTCTCAGAGTGCCAGGATTATAGGCGTGTCCCACTGCACCCAGCCATTTTTCTTTCATTCTTTAAAAAAATTATTCTTAAATGATGCAGTGATGATTGGTTGTTCACTCGTTTCAAATACAAACTGTAAAATTATTGACTTTTCTATTTCCCCTTTTATTAATCTAAGGAAATTTTAGAAAACTCAGCAAGTAAAATAAATTTAAAAAAAAACAGAAGGAAGCTAGATTTTTATCTTTTTGTTAGACAATGAATTTCCCTTTCAAACTTGGTGGTTGCTGTTGCTAAATGTTTCCTCCAAGGAGAAGTCTTCCTATTTTGTTTATTTTTAGAAACTGAAGGCTACGTACAGAGAAAGCTCTTGAAAACTGGAATTTTAAAAAGGGAACTCTAAGCAATGCCTCTTTTTTTTTAAGCCCAGAATAGCAGCAACTTTGAGTAGGTTATAAAAAAATACAGCTCTGTAATGGATCAACCTCTGATCCTCTTTGCTCAGACCAATCCACTAAACAGCATTTTTCAAGACTACATTTAACTCTCTTTCTGTGCAGCAGACAACCAGATTGATTTGTCCTTAACCCAGAGTTATCCACATGTTTTTCTTACTTCAATTGGCATTGATTAGGATTGGCATTAAGTTATATAAATCATTATCATAGAATATTATTTAATAAAACCAAAAGGAATTTTAAGAGTCTTATCTTCGTACGCTTTTGTTTTTAGGTGACGAAACTGAACTATAACTAGGTCGAGTATTATTCTGTGTATTCAGACTCTACTCCTTACTTTGGTTTCATTCTTGCACATGTATTTGTTCATCCAGTAAATACCTAGCATGTATGGCACACAAGGCACTGTGAGAGATCTTGTATGTAAACGTGGGAGTGTTTTCAAGCCATATGCCCCAAGACTGCCTCCAATAAGCCCACACACAAGTCTAGCCACACAGGACTATAATCCACTTCACACAATGACATGCATTTCTATGATTGCTCATTCCTTATTTGGGATTTCCTCCACCAGACTCAACCCTTCTACCACTTCATGTCAAAATCCTATCCATTCTTCACAGCCCAACTCAACTGTTAGTGATTCAGTCAAGATTTTCTCAAACCCTGCAATCACAACAAATTACTACCTTTTCTGAATTTCCATAGGATTTCTTTCAGTTCTCTATTACAGCATGTATCAGACTGTCTTCTGGGGGGATAGATATTATGTAATTGGATATATAGTCATTTTTTCTTCTGGTTTCGGCAATGTGGTAGACTAAGCAAAACATGGAAACTATACGCCCTTAGGAACACTGTATAAAACAATGACCAAAAATAAAGTTAATTTTTTGCTGATCTTTCCAGAAAGAAAGGGAGTGCTCAAGTGCCAGAAACACAGAGGTGATTGAAAACCAGACTGATAAATATGAGAATTGAGGCTGCAACAACCTTGAGAGGTAGAATGAAGCAGTGGTATTGATTTGGTAACGACCAGGGTTTTAATGTCCACCAGAAACAGAAGTCCTCTTATATCCACCAGCGGAGGAGAGCAGGAACTGAGATGCCTGCGTAAATCCAGGCTCCTCAGAAGCTTTAATCCCAGCCAGCGTACTAAAAATCCTGGCTGACAAGATTAAGAAGATGGCAGTTAACTCTGAGGAAAAATAAATATTCTGTGAGGAACAAAAATCCCAAGCCTGTTGCCTTCATTGATGTGTTATCTGAATTTACTCACCTGTTCCTGCAGGAAACCTCAAGCCTAGAAATTACTGTGGTCCTGAACCAGAGGTGCCTCTGGGGCACTTAGATGATGTTATACTAAACTTCACCACTCATGCAGCTTGGGATGACCAGACAAAAATCAGCCTCATTAAAGGGAGCTCATAATAAAAATTCACAAACAATGCATAAGAAAGAATCAGTGATATAAAAACAGGAGGTCTTCCCATCTCAAAACTTGATATATAGAAAAAATAATCTAAAAGACCATAATCTATGCATTTTCAATCTTCAAAATATAAAAGGCATTGAAAAAAATAAATGGCAACCCACTATGAAAACAGACAAAAAATTTAAAAGAACTAAGAAGTTCTAGAAATGAATAGTCATTTAAATTTACCTTTGGATAACTAGGTTAAGCAGCAAACTAGACTCCGCTGAAGAAGGAATTAGTAAACTTGAAGATAGATTTGAAAAAATATTCTTGAATGTAGGACAGAGATAAATAAATGGAACATACGAAAAGGCATAGAGGATAGATTGAAAAGTCCAATTTACATCTAATAGGAATTTCAGAAGAAGAGAATAGACATAATATGGGGAACAAAATATTTGGAGAGAATGGCTGATTGGTAAAATAAATGGGTAAAAGATATATTTTCCTTTTTTACCAAATAATTGGCTGCTTTGGAGGCACAAACAAATTATTCCTATTTGTATTCTTGGAACATTGTAAGTTCTCATTAAATATTGATTTAATTAGTATAATTTAAGTATGCAAGTATCAATAAAGGACAAATATTAATAATAAGCAAGACGTGACAAGTGTCATTAGAGAAGTAGAAAGAAAGTGCTCACTACTCAAGAATTTATAGTGAGAGATATTTCTAGCTTGGATTATTAGAAAATTCACAGAAGAGATAATAATTAATAGTACAATTTGACAAATAGAAGGTCTGGACATCCCAAATAAACAAGATAATCTAACAAAGGCACAGAGTAGGAAAATGCAGAAGACATTTGAGGAAAAGCAAGTAGTCCATTTTGATTTACCTGTATATGCAAGGATTAATTGTAGAACATTAAGAAAATTAGAACCAGATTATGTAGCCCTTGAATGTCAGACTAAATATTTTTTACTATTAGATAAAGAAAAACATCTCGAGCAACTCACTGCTAGAGGTTTTTTAACAAAGGGGTGACAAGATCAGAACTGTCATTTAGGAAGATTGAGCCAACCTACGATTACATACAAGATGAACTAGAGAGGAAAGACCTAAGAGTGAGGAAAATCAATTGATTTGTGCATCACAAAGAATTCCTGATGGTGACAGAAAATGCAACTCAACCTGGCTTGAGCAAATAAGAGTTTTATTAGATTGTAATCAAAATGTCCAGGATAGATCTAATCAGAAATGTCTTTATCCAGTGTTGTATAATAAATAATTTGGCTGGCCTTTATCCATGCCTCTTGGGATGTAACTTCTAAATCCTTGGAATGTTCTGAGTAATAAGAGTGTTTTTGTTATTTATGGTGGGGCCTTGATAGTTTAAGAGGTGACTCATGTTGGGCCCCTAGATAGTTCATGCTAAGGAGATAACTCATGATGGGGGTTGGCTATGCTGGAAAGACCATCATGTGATTAGAAGGTTGGGAATTTGAGCCATATGATATCAGCCTGACATCCAGGGAAGGGAGTTGGGGTGAAGGTTGAATTCAATCATATGGCTAATGATTCAATCAATCAAGCTTATGTAATGAAACCCAATAAAAACTCAGACAATGAAGCTCAAGTGTGCATATGCTACACATCAATGTGCTGGGAGGGTGATGTATCCTGCTTCTGCAGGAAGAGGACATAAAAGCCAGAGACCCTCCAGACCTCACCCTATGCATCTCTTCTTTTGGCTGGTCCTCATTTGTATCCTTTTTGCTATAATAAAACTATAATCATAGGTATAATGCTATCCTGAGTTCTGTGGGTTGTTCTAGTAAATTATCAAACCTAAAGGGGTAGTGTGAACTCCTGAATTCGTAGTCAGTTGGTCAGAAGTGTGGGTGGCCTGGAAACCCCTGAGCTTGCTGCTATTGTCTGAAGCGAAGGCAATCTTACAGAGGATTGTACCCTTAACCCGTGAAGTCTGGCCTAACTCTGGGAAGTTAGCATCAGAAGTCATCGCATCCAGCAATGCAAGACCCAAAGATGTGATCTTGCTTTGCATGCTCGAGGAGCAACCTGGTCGTCTGGCTGGCAGCAGTAAGTGATGGTAAGAATGATAACACATGAGGTCTGACAGGTCACCAGGGCCAGATCGTGGAGACAATGGTTCTCGGCTCTGACTGCATTTTATAAAAGGATCACTAGGGAGTTTTTAAAAGAACCCAAAATCCAGGCCACACCCCAGGTCAATAGAATCAGAATCTCTTGGAGTGGGCACAGGCAGCTGTCATTTTACCAGTTCTTCAGGTGATGGAGGTCATGACATAGGCACCAGTTGGCCATAGTGTGATGATATTAGATTTTGCTCTGAGTGTAAGAAGCAGCTGATGAAGCATGTTAAACAGAGGAATGATATAATCTGTCTTACAGTTTTGAAAGATCCACTCCAGCTGCTGTGTGAAGAATACCCTAGAGTGCAACAGGACTAGAGGCAGGAGACAGGTGAGAGACGAAGGTGGCTTGGAATAGGGCACTTTTATAAGTAGGTACAGAGAGGTCCTACTTCAGCAGGGCCCTTTGAGATTTTTAGCACTCCAGCATTTTTAATGACTGAAATAATGTGAAATTGGACTAGGCTCCTGGTTGTTTAAACATGTTAACTAGTTGCTTCCTGCCCAAGACCCTTTGTTCTAACAATAATCATTAACTGCTGATATACTGGGTTTTTGTCAAGCAGTAGGAGATAACTCTCAGGTCACAAGAAAATTTTATGAGTTTGTTTTGCAGAAGGAATGAATGACTTTGAAAAAATTAGCTGCTGATTCTCAGAAGTCTATCAGATAGTCTAAGATGCTATCTGAGATTGAAGAAACACAGACTTCGCCCTCTGTCCCCTAGTGAGACAGTACAGGGACAGGATTTGGACCTCACTTTTGACCAAGGGAGGCAACAAGGGGCAGCATGACCCAGCCTAATTAACTGTAGAAAGAAAAAAAAAACAGATGATCTCCCAGCTGCTAGAATTCAGCCCATACCCACATGAGGAGGGAGCTGATTTGTCTATCTCTTGAGTAAGATCTTAAAGGGCCACTGAAGCAAGATGCTGACACCAGCTTATAAGGAACCTGGCTGCAAAGAAATCAGACCCGGCCAGACGTGATGGCTCACTCCTATAATCCTAGCACTCTGGGAGGCTGAGGTGGGAGGATCGCTTGAGCTCAGGAGTTCGAGACCAGCCTGAGCAAGAGTGAGACCCCCGTCTCTACTAAAAATAAAAAAAATTTGCCGGGCGTGGTGGTGTGCACCTGTAATCCCAATTACTTGGGAGGCTGAGGCAGAAGGATCACTTGAGCCCAGGAGTTTGAGGTTGCTGTGAGCTAGGCTGATGCCACAGCACT